>JALHCA010000153.1:0-50767 GCA_024340505.1 Tolypocladium nubicola
GGGGGGGGGGGGTTAACAGAAACAAGGAGCGTGCTCACTCATGCGTCACCGCCAGCTGGTGGGAAGCTACGGATGGCGCAGGATACGACTTCAGGCACGTCTGTTCCGGCGCACTGGCACCTGCTTGGCCACGCCTTCACCGGCGGTACCCCATTCCTGTCGTGTTAGGCATCTGCCCCAGCTGCTACAGCCGGTGAGGTATCAAGTAGGGCCGGACTTGGTACACCTTGTTTGGGAGGAATGAATGGGGCTTGCTATGAATGGACGTCGCTTGGGCTGCTACCTGCTCACCGAGAAGGGGGTGTGCAGTAATAGAGGTGCAGCAAAGACGGGGGGAAGGGAGGGGGGTTTGGTTTGGTGTCGAGTAATTATGTACGGCGTGCCGGGTAGGTACGTCTAGCGTAGGTAGGCCGAAGGCTTTTGGGGAGGTGATGGCTGGGATACCGCCACTTGAGACAAGACCCCGGCCGCGTTTATTGCTCGGGCTGCCGAGTTGGCCGTGATTGGGCATCATACCCTTCCAGGTGGCTGAGCTGGCCTTGGCTTGGAGAAAAGCTTTCGAGCCAGCCGAACGAGGCGGAGGGTCGGAGCGCTTGTGACAACCGCAGATCAGCAGCTACGAGCACTCGTACGTTGTGACTTGCGCTGCCATCGCGGCGCGTGCCTTGGCCACACTGTGGACTTGTGGAGGTGGCTCCCAACGCATCGTATGCACAGGACTAGGACTAGTAGCGAGGGGGAGGCGTTGGTGTTGCAGATTTGGGGGCAGACCTGCGCGAAGCCAAGGGCTCAGCGTGACGACTAGTCGTCCCGAGAGCCCGGGATTGAATGCCACTTGGCGAATCAATGAAAGTGATGGTGTCTATCCTCTTCGTGTCTTAGCGGCCAGGAGCTGATCGGGGGACTGAAAACGCAAATCGGCGGGACTGGCAGAAGCAAGACAGGCCGACTGAGGATCTAAGACATTCGAATCAATTGGCCGGTAGCCCCCTGACAGGAAAGCAAAAAGGGGAAAAAGGAAATCAGGCCGGAACCCTTAAGCAGCAGCAGCCCACCGCATCCAATGGGTTTCAACACTCAACAACAATGGAGGCGGCGGGAAGGAGTGGAGGAAGAACGACCAGGATAGGGGGCAAAGGAAAGCTAAGTCGTGGCTGGAGTGCGAAATGACCTGATCAACGCCGCCGATTATGACTGACGCGCTGGTCGACTGACTGATGCCCAATCGAGGGCTTGCCATTGACGAGGCCAGCGGTGACATGGAACGGCGGCAGAAGGGATGCAGCGGCATCTGTCAATCAAACGGACAACTTAGCTGCCCAAGCCTCAAGGCCAGGAACAGGCAGGGGTTGTTCAACGCCCGAACAAGACGCGACGGCGGCAGCGGGCGGCAGCTCGACCATGTAACGGTACCGGCGCCTTACAGTAAAACCCCGAGTCTAGCCCATGGCGACGAGAGGTCACTGACGGCCGACCAGCGACGGGGATCAATCACCACTGCGCGCTGCAAGCCTTGCCGGTTGGTGGATGAGATGCGATTCAGTGTGTGTGGAGAGCCTTGAACCCATGTCAGCTTGTTAATTTCTCTCGACGAAGGCTACGGAGTAGATTTGGAGCATCGCGACTCGCGAGTTTGCCAGACAAAGAGAACGCCACAAAGGGGAGCGGAACAGCCATTCTGGAGCCTGCAGCGCTTTACCAATCAGGGACGATCTCGCAGCATCTGGCTGCAAGGCACACGATTGGTTTGACTGAGTCTCTTCCGAACACTGTCGGGGCTCAGGCATGGCCACAAGGCCACAGTTGCCAGCCCGGGTAAGGCCCGCTTGCATAAGGGACAAACAAGCTGTACGGAGTGGCAGGCAGGCAGCTACTCGTAAGTCATTCGATATTGACTGCGAGGCGGTTGTCCCACCGCGCACCGAGGCGCGAGGCTGTTGGACACAACCTTGGACGGCGTCAGTCGCCAGGAGAGCGGGGCTGGCTGCCAGACGTCGTGCTAAGGGCCGACGAATTCGCAATACTCGCGGTGCCGTACGCCTCTGCTCTGCTCAGTCACTGGCTTCTTAGCAGTGCGATTTCCCTCTGGACCAGAGGACAAGGAGATTTTCTTACCTGCCGCGGAGGAGAGCGGAAGAAGCGGGACAGATGGACAGATGGCTCTTGTCGTGCGTTCAACTTGCCCGTGACCTGCGCTCACGTGTCATCACAGGAAGTCGTGCCTGCCACTACAGACAGCTCCCGCCTCTTTCTCCCTCCCAGTAATAATTACCACTGCCACTGCCACTGCCACCGACTGCCACCTGGAGTCTTGTTCGAAGAAACATGCCCGACGGCGATGATGAAGATGGCGTCGAATCTTGCGCCCCTCGCCAGGGAACCCGCTGCAGCCATTGGCTGGCTGTCCAAAAGCACCGGGTTTGCGCAACTACTCGTACTAGCGCACCCGCACGCGCGCTCGCCGCTAAAAAGGCCCAGTACCGGTACCTGAACCAGGCTGCAGCTACGCCGGCCTCGCGGCCTCAGCAGACAAGGGCCCTTTGCGCGGCGCCATTGACGCGCATGGCTATCGGGTCATGCTGGCGCCTCTCGGGCTTTGGCCTCCAACTACAGCGCCATCATCAGCGCCGCAAAGGCACGCTTCGGGCTGTGTGTGCCCCTGGAGATAGGCTTGGTGCCCAATCACCGAGCCTGGCTCAGCCGCGTCTATTGACCAACTGGAAGCCTTCCGAATGCATGATCGACGGCCGCCGACGCAGGTCGAAGCGGGGCGGCTGATGAAGAGGAGCGACTATCGTCGACTACCGACTTCAAACTTTGAGCCGGCCGCGGGCGATCCACGTTCTACGAGAATGTACGAGTACGAGTATTCTGGATCTCGCACTTGCGTCTCCGGTATCCGGTCGTGACGGATTTGTCGGCCCTTTTCAGCCTCACCAGCGGGCCCAGCATGAACATGTTGACGTGCACTTCGAGCAGATGGAGGATCGTCGTCAGTTGGCGTTCGAGTGCCACCACCCCCACTGGCTCTCGGCCACGCGAGCACCCGTTCCGAGTTCGGGCCCTGCGCTGCGCTGCGCTTGGCCCCCGACGGCATGCAATCATCGCCAGCGGCACGCCGTTTCCCTCCAAACCAGGAGCGCGTCTCATCCATAAGCCCGAGGCGATCCTATGTTTTGCATGCGGGCTATACTTCGTACACGCGCGCATGAAGCGCCTTGCAGCACTGTCATCGACTTCGTCGGCAATCCGGCAGTCTGCCATTTGCTGAAAATAGAGCGCCTGGTGAAACAGCGCAATCTTGATCACGTCAACCCGAGACGACACGGCTGTTTCGAGGAAACACTTCTTGGGCCGCAACGTCAAAGTTCTTCTAGAAGACTGCCCTAATACGAGTACAGACTACCCCGGGCTAGAACGTCAATGCGCTGATACGCCCGCTAGGCTCGGCATGCCCGATCGAATTGAAACGCCATCGCGAGGCATCGTCGCCTCGCATTGCAAGGTCATGCATAACTTGTCCAACTATGGCAGTCGGCGCCTTTATGCGCCCTGCTAACGCTCCCGATCCTGGTCATTTTCGCTTATATTCCTAGCTAGCTCATCAGCCTCGCCATCACTTTTCGCATGATCGGCTCCCACATCGTCTCGACTCTCGACTAATACAGTCAGCTCCGCGACCCCACCCCCCTCTGCACGGACAGCGACCTTGGCAAGCTGGCTGCCACGTTTTGTCGTGGGAGGAACGTGGCCTTGCTCGCTCCAACGAAACGACATCGCGTCGAACTCTCGTGTCCACCCTGAGCAAATGCCTTAAGGTGAGTCTGGTGACGGCATGGCTGAATTGCTTGGCCCCTACCACCTCCGAGGAAGTGGGGATGATATGCTGAGTCTCTACTCGTACATTTACAACTAACTCGTACGTACGAGTATTAGTACTCGTACACAGGACATGATAAATTTGATGATGCAACCTGCCCACGTCCCAGCAGTAACTGATTCATCTGGTTCCACGAACCCTCTTAACACACTCTTCGCCCCAACTTTGTTCGTAACCCACTCAGCAAGTCATCCGACCCCCTGCTCTACCGCTTGACCCAGGCAGGCATCTTGCGAGCCTTGAGATGGCCGTGTTTCTTCCTCTCGACCGTTCTCGGATCTCTCGTGATACATCCGGCTGATGGGCAATCAAATTAGCACGTGGCTTGGTGCTTGAGTCGAGAGCAATGGTGAATCGACATCTTACCTTTCCTTAACGCGGGTTTCAGAGCTGGCTCGTGAGCAATCAAAGCCTTCGCGACTGCAAGTGTGAGAGCCTCTGCTTGACCTGTCGTGCCACCTCCCTCCACCAGCGCCCATACGTTGTATTTGTCAAGCCTCTCCGTCGCCGTCAGCGCCCAGACAGCACTCTCGCGGTCATGTACTCGCCCGAACGCTTCGCTCAGGGGCTTGCCGTTCACCAGAACCTCCCCGGTGCCTTCGACAACGAACGCACGGACAGTCGACTCCTTTCTCTTCCCAACTCCGACGGCGCGACCAAATTTGTCGATCGTGAGCAGGCTCGGCATGTTGAGAAACGGGTTAATGTCTCGTGCGAACTCCTGCAGGGCGATCTTGACATCGGCCGGCCGGAGGGTCGGCTCGATAAGGTTGAGTCGCTTTGCCACCCGTATTACTTTGGCATAGTGCGAGGCCTTGATGGGCTCTCCCATTTGCGAACGCATCTCGTCCAGCTTGGTCCAGGGGACTTGCGGCGCTTCGCCGGGTGATACTGTCGGGAGGTGGTAGTACTTGGTCAAGAGATTCGAGATGCGGATGTAGAGGTCGTTGAATTGGGGCTCTCTCGAGAAGTAGGATGGGGTCGCCGGCACGGTTCGAGCGTGTGTGATGCCTTGGTAGGGGATCTGAACAGTTTCCACCATGGAATTTGCCCCTGAACCAGAGTTTCCAGCTGATGATTCGGTCGAAACGGCCCGGATGCAGACCTGGGGGCTCCATCGCCGCCAGACAGCTTGGTGCCATTGAGTGTTCATGAGCTGCCTCTGACACCTGAGATGCCGGAGGCCGCTCGCAAGTGTTGCCATTGTGATGGCCGTGTGCCGACAGAGGTCGCAGGTTCGCAGGCACGGTTCGACGTCGAGCGTCTGCGGACTTCGTGACATCGCAGAAAATCCCAAAGCTGTCGCGCCTTCTGCGTAGTCACGTGGAGATAAGATCTGGCATCCGCCACTCACCAGCCACCGTTCGCACCTGGGAAGCCACTGTCGCGCGGGTCCAGCCCACTCCTAGCTGGCTTTCTCATTAAAAATTTCCTCAGGGCCCCCCCCATCTTGCTGCTTCTTCCACATCACAACCTCCTCCTGTAATACCCCGTCCAGTTGATCAACTGAACAATCCAGAAAGATGGCTTTCGGCACTCTCTTCACCACTGCGGTAAGCTGCTGTTCCTCCCCAACCCTCTGCAGGCCGCTGCGAAATGTCGTCGCAGACAGCTGACTGACTCACCTCGCAGGACAACCCCCGCTCCACCGCCATCAAGGCGGTCGCGAAGGCCAACAACCTTGACCTCAAGATTGTTGAGGCCGACACCACCAAGCCCAGCGCCGAGCACCTCAAGGCCAACGGGCTCGGCAAGGTCCCCTCATTCATTGGCGAGGACGGATATGCTCTGTCCGAGTGCATCGCCATTGCCATCTACAGTACGTCCAGCCACGCAACCTGCCAGTTTTCTGCTCTATTTTCTCTTGCCCCGCCCCGGGGACGCTCTCGCGTGATGAACAAGCCTTTTATTTATACAGTTATCCCTGTCTGAACACATTGTGTTGATAATGTCTAACTTCTGACGTCGTCTCTTGCCTTCGCAACATTTTTGGTCCTGTTTTGCAAAGCTCAACGTGCTGACCTTTGACAGTCACCTCCCAGAACGAGAAGACCACCCTTCTCGGCAAGACCAAGCAGGAGTACGTCTTATGAGATCCCTACAATTTATGCACACGTGAGCTGACAGCACAACCAGCTACGCCTCTATCCTGAAGTGGATGTCCCTCTTCAACTCCGAGATCGTCCCTAACCTGGGCAACTGGTTCGGACCCCTCATCGGCAAGGGCACCTATAACAAGAAGTCTGTCGATGACGCCTCCAAGGCTGTCCTGAAGGCCGTCGGCGTCGTTGAGAAGCACCTCGTTCGCCACACCTACCTGGTTGGCGAGCGCATCACTCTGGCCGATCTCTTCTGCGCTGCTCTCCTCTACCGCGGCTTCCAGTACTTCTTCGACAAGCAGTGGCGCCAGGAGAACCCGGCCGTGACCCGTTGGTACGAGACCGTTGTTAACCAGCCCATCTACTCGGCTGTTGCCAAGAAGCTCGACTTCCTTGAGAAGCCTGCCCTCACCAACACCCCCCCCAAGAAGGCTGAGCAGCCCAAGGAGGCCCCCAAGCCCGCCCCGGCGGCGGCGGCGGCGGCGGCGGCCGAGGAGCCTGCCGAGGCTCCCAAGCCCAAGCACCCCTGCGAGGCCCTGCCCAAGAGCTCTTTCGCCCTTGATGAGTGGAAGCGACACTACTCCAACAACGAGACCCCCGAGGCTTTGAAGTGGTTCTGGGAGAACGTTCCTCTGGAGCAGGATTACTCCATCTGGCGTTGCGACTACAAGTATAACGATGAGCTCACCCTGACTTTCATGTCGAACAACCTCATCGGTGGCTTCAACACTCGTCTGGAGGGTTCTCGCAAGTACATCTTCGGCTGTGCCTCCGTCTACGGAGTCAGCAACGACTCCGTCATTCAGGGTGCTTTCGTCATCCGCGGCCAGGAGTTCGAGCCCGTCTTCGACGTTGCTCCCGACTACGAGAGCTACAACTTCACTAAGCTGGACCCCAAGAAGGCCGAGGACCGCGAGTTCCTCGAGGCCCAGTGGTCGTGGGAGAAGCCCGTCATCGTCAACGGCAAGGAGTACCCCCACGCCGATGGCAAGGTTTTCAAGTAAGCGCTTGCGCGTGGATTTGCTAGCCGGAGGGATGACAGTGACGATGGTATATGGTTGAAACATGGGAAGTAAGAGAATGAGTTACGATCACAGGCATGCTTGACGAACTTATTTCACGATGGCAGCTTTCACCTAATGTCGCAGATGCTGCGAAGTGTCTCATTTGTCGATGGTGAAGAGTGACAAAAAATAAGGAACACTGAGTTGGTAACAACAAGTTGCTGCAGCCAGTCTCTGAAGACCGCCCTTGATTTGGTGTGTGCCTGTGCCTGTGCCTGTGCAACTTGTCTGCCTCTACCGCAAGTGTGTGGGTATCATTAGAAGTGTATGAAGAGCAATGTGATGGATACGCAAGCAGCATATCTCAATGTCATGGCAGTTCCCATGCTTTGGTATTTCCGCCGTCTTGGCAGGCAGCCGTTGCTACCATCAAGCCTCCTGATCAGGAGGAGGGCGCAACTGGTAGTTTGGGTCGAGGTTGAAGGGGCTCTGACGCATAAACCTACTGATGTCTGCTTGGTAGCACAACGTGTTGAGGTAGTCGTGGACCTGAGGCAGGACGTCTACATGCTCGTTGTTTAGGCCAGAGAACTCAGGGATCGGGAGTATATTGTGAGGCTCGCTGCGGCCCTTTTCCGGGGAGTCGTCGACGAGGACGGTGTTGGACTGGTCCCAGCGGCCGCCTCGTGAGGCGTACGGGTGCGAGGCGAGGACGTCAGGGTGGTTCCACATAGAGGATAGGCGCTTGTAGCACTGGACGCGGGAGTCGTAGTCGTCCTGGGACAGGCCGAAGCGGTCTCGGCCCCAAATGACGACGCAGCGCTGGCGCTGCTCCGGGGTGAGCAGCTGGGCGAGCATGTGCTGGACGTTCTCGGGGCGGGCCGAGGACCAGACGGCGAGATGGAAGGAATCGAGGCAGTAGGCAAGGAAGCGACGGGCGTGCGGTCGCTCAACGAAGTTGGTCGGCTGCTTCCGGGTGGGGCGGTAGAGGAGCGTGCCGTTGAGGTCGAGGATGACGAGGATGCGGCGCGGGTCGGGGAGGGTGGAGGGCGGAGCGAAGGCCTGGGCGAGGTAGAGGGGACTCGGGTCGGGGATGCCGCCGGATTCGCTGCTGGGAGGGACACGCTCGTCCCGGCCGCCCTGCGGAGTGGAAGAGGGTCTGTTGAAGGCCAACGTTAGCTTGTGTCGGTGACGGATAGGCGCCAACAGAGGAAGGCATCGCAGACTTACCGAGGTGTGCTGCCGTTCGAAATCTTCTGCGACAGCTGGCCGCTGCCATTGGCGTTTCGGGCGGCGGCGGCCGCCGCCTTGCGAAGCGCATGCTTGGACTTTCTGCCCTTTGACGCAGGCTGAGCGCTCACGGGCGTGAACGAGATTGCATTGGCGTTCATTTTCGCGGCACCGGCGAGCGCGTTGGGTGGTGGTGGCCCTCCTTGCGCCATGGCTTCGAGGAGACTCAGACCTGGTATCGCGGGAGGTAATTGATGTGCGCGGCCGTGGAGCGCGGCGGATGTCGAATACGGGTCGGTTCGTCCCGCAGATGGCACGTGAGCTGCACCGACTGCGTAGTTCATCGCTGTGGCAGGCTGCAGGTTGGGAACATGTCCATGGCCCTTGTGTCCAGGGTCGCTCTGGTGACGGTGCGGACGAGGTTGCCTGTCAGAGAGGCGCCGCTTCTTATCGGGTCGCGGCTTTGGTGTCCGCGTCGTGTGACGATTGAGAAGGGCAGACGTCCTCCGAAGCCACATCAAGGGCCGCGATTGGCAAACCGCTGACGACGCAACGGCGAGATGGTGGCTGCGGGTTTGCTCAAGATTCTTTTTCCCGAATGCCATGGACGACTAGGTAATTGAAGGCCCCGATACCTCGATAAGTCCCCAAGTCCCCTATGCGGCTAACCCGGAGGCGCTATCGATAAGCTCCCGCATCAAAATTCTGGACGGACAACCTGCATGAGAGCGTCAATCTATCCATTTTGAGCGTCGCTGTGTTCTAATCGTCCCAGCAGTAAAGCAGTCATGTCTTCGAAAAGAAAGCTTCCAGACTTAGGGCTCGAGAGGCGGGTGCGGGCCCGGAAGGAAGAGCAATGGGAGCCGGAGCCCGAAGCGGAGGTGGATTCGTCGGGGGATGAGGAATCCGACGAGGGTGTTGGTGGTGAGAGCGATGCAGACGATGCTTCCGAATCCGAGGTATGTATAGGAAGAACCGTTCCCCCAAATTGCCCTGCACAGCGACTTATCTCCCTAGTCTGAGGAATCTTCCGTCGACGATGCGCCTCCCAAAGTCGACCTCGCCTCCGTCTCCTTCGGCGCTCTAGCCCGCGCGCAGGCCTCTCTCCCACATTTAGACCGCAAGTCAAAGAAGTCCCGCACAGAAGACACGGAAGAAACAGACAAGGCGAGAGACACTACCCGCCCGCCCAAGAAGAAGGAGGACAAGCCCAAGCCGAAGCGCTCCTCCAAGCACGCGCCCCAGGAACAGACCTCCAAGAAGCCCGTCTCCCGCCGCCGCGAGATCCTCGCCGACACGCGCCGCAAGGCCCGCGACCCGCGCTTCGACCCGCTGGTCGGCAAAGTGGACGAGTCCAAGGCCGGCAAGGCCTACGCCTTCCTCGACGACTACCGCGATAGCGAGATGGCCGACCTGCGCGCGCAGATCAAGAAGACCAAGGACGCCGACGCCAAGGAGGACCTGAAGCGGCAGCTGCTGTCCATGGAGTCGAAGCGCAAGGCGCGCAAGAAGAAGGACGAGGAGGAGAAGCTGCTGCTCGAGCACCGCAGGCAGGAGAAGGAGCTGGTGGCGCAGGGCAAGAAGCCCTTCTACCTCAAGAAGAGCGAGCAGAAGAAGCAGCTGCTGACGCAGCGGTTCGAGAGCATGAGCAAGGGCCAGGTGGACCGGGCGATCGAGCGAAAGCGGAAGAAGGTTGCGGGCAAGGAGAAGAAGGAGTTGGGGTCGCTGCAGCGGGTGACGAATCGCCACTGAGGGGGGGATGGTTGGTTCTTGCAGCAGGATGTTGTGAATCGGGGTTTGACGCCCAATAGATAGATACCCAGTCTAAGCCGTTCTCTCTATGATAGCTGAAACTAACCAAGCTCCGTCAAATGTCTAAGTGGCGGCGAGTCTGTTCTACATTTCATGTCCCCTCCTTTTACATGTTGGTACAAGCATCGTGTGGACGAGTTGAGCTGATATACATTAAGCCTTCACGGCGTCGACGTAGCCCGACTTCTCCAGGGCGTTGACGAACATCTCCCTGCACGGCACCTTGCTGCCCAGCCGGGCGCACAGCAGGAACGCGCCGCTCAGCTTGCGATGCAGGCTGTACGTCTCCTCTGGCGGCGGCGCGAGGCGCTCGTGCAGCATGAGCGGGATGAGGGCCTTGACGCGCTCGGTGATGGTCTGGTCGTGGAAGTCGTACACGGCGGGCGCGGACGCGAGGAACGGCTCGGCGATGGTGAGGATCGAGTCGACGTGCGCGTCGAGCATGGCCTTGCTCTCGTGGCCCGTCAGGTAGCCGAGGCGCACGGAGAGGACGCGCACGGCATCGCGGTCGGCGTGCGAGGCGGCGTCGAGGAGCTGCACGTACTGGCGGACGAAGTCGCCGGGGTACTCGCGCGAGGCGCCAAAGTCGAGGAGCTCGAGCTTGTTGGTCGCGGCGTTGTAGAGGAAGTTGGTCCAGTTGGGGTCCGTCTGCATGAACTTGAACTCGGTGATCTCGCGGAGGCAGAGGCGCATGATCTGCGTGCCGATCCAGTCGCGCTGCGCCTGGGTGAAGGAGGTGACGCGCGTGACGCCGATGCCGTCCATAAAGTCCATGGTGATGACCTGCCTCCCCGATGCCTCGAGGTGGACGTCCGGGGCGAGGAAAACTTCCTCCTCTCCTCGGAGGAGCTCCTTGTAGCGCTTCGCGCACTGGGCCTCGCGCTCGTAGTCGCACTCCCACCCCAGTTCTACCCTCGCGTTGTCAATCGTCTTGTTGAGGTACAGCCCCTTTGGCAGCAGCTTGGTTGCGTTGAGGAGGATGCCCAGGTTGTCCAAATCCGAGTTGATGGAATCGGCGACGCCTGGGAACTGAATTTTGACGGCTACTCGCTTGCCGTTGGACTTGAGCACAGCCTTGTGCACTTGCCCAATCGACGCAGCTGCGATGGGTTTCTCCTCAAATTCGCTGAACAAGTCCCGCCAGTTCTCGCCGAGGTTGCTGACGAGGACCCGGTCCCGCTGCCACGCGGGCATGTAGTCTGCCCTGTCCTGGACCCGTTGTAGGACCTCCTGGATCGGGGCGGGAAGCATCTTGGAGTCCTGGAAACTCATCATCTGCCCCATCTTCAAGGCGGCGCCCCTCATGCGCGAGAGCTTGGCCACTAGCCTCCCCATGTTCTTTCCGCTGAGGAGCACCGACCCCTGGCCGCCGCCTCCAAAGGCTCGGCTGACGCCCTCGGTCATGGCACCGCCCAACATACCAGCAGCAAGACCTCCGTAATTCCACAAGCGGCTGAATCGTGATGCCGGCACCTTGGACTCCCGTAGATTGTATGCCGGTGTGCGTGGCGCCTCGCTCCCAACCAACTCCTTGGCGATGTCGATAGTTTCCGCATCCACTTTCTTGGGGTCTGCTTGCGCCACAGGGGCGGCTTCGACTTGTGGCTCGGGGGTAGAGGGTGTCTCAGCTGGCGGAGGGCTTGTTTCTGTTGCCGTCGCCGCCTCGTCGATATCGCTGGCTCTGGAAGTTGGAGTTTCGTAGTCGATCTCCACGGGCCGCTGTTGCCCCCAGTACCGCAGAGGATGTTCCTTCGCAGGACCCCCAGCTTGCGATTTCCCTAACCCGGCACCGTCCTTCTTTCGTAGGGATTCCAATATCTTGGAGCCTCGTGCTGTGTGGAATATATTGACGTCGACGCCAGGGGGCAGATGTACTTCTTCCTCTGTGCCTTTCGTAGTCGCGGCATTCGGCTTTTGGGGTGTAGGAAAGTGGGTGGAGACGGTGCCGTTCATGTTCAAGCCTCCGGCATCCGCTTTTGACCGCGTTTCCATTGACCCTGATTCTGTGGCGGCTCGACCTTGGGCACGTTCTCTTCCTGGTGTCGTGTGGTGCTCCGGGGTTGATTCGACGCCATCCTTCCCCGGATCGCTACCTCCACCCGCAGCTGCACCATTTCCCTGACTCTGCGCTGCTGTAGGCTTCACCTCCCTCCACGTCGCGGCAATGCTCGAGGTCTTGGTGTACGCATCGAGCTGTCGGCTGCGCAGCGCAATATGCTTGGACGCGACGGACCGCGAGGCATTGAGCAGTGCCGCCACGTCAATCGCCAGGTTCATGAACCTCATGAGGACTGGCGGGCCTCGGAACGTCGAGCGCGCATCGACTTTGGGGGTTTTGAGACGAGTATTGGTGACGCAAAGGTGGGTGGTTGAAAAAGAGATGCTCCGCAGAGCGGCATGTGACGATCCCTTCGTTGACGTTATGTATGCACCTAAGCGAGCACCAGCTTCTGGACTCTGGAAGCAAAAAAGCCAGGGCTAGCAATCCCGTGTCTTTTCTAATAGTTTGCTTGCATTCTCTGGAGAACTTGCACTTGTTTTAACTAATATTTGAAATGCCCTTGACGGCAGTGCGCTTTCGCTTGCCTCAAGGCTGGGGTATTGTGTCCCGCTGAGTCCAATTCCGACCACCGTGACCATTGCGCTCTGTTCTGGCTGTGCCCATGCCAGGATCCTCGAGCCCTCTAAGAAACATCCGTGATGTGTAGAAGATGAAGGATTTATCCATTCCGTATTTTCAGTCGTCGCCCAATGAAGACATATCCATCGTTCCTGTTTCTAACGTTGTTGCAACCG
Organism: Tolypocladium nubicola; assembly: GCA_024340505.1. NCBI lineage: Eukaryota > Fungi > Ascomycota > Sordariomycetes > Hypocreales > Ophiocordycipitaceae > Tolypocladium > Tolypocladium nubicola. The sequence continues at coordinate 12,822 of JALHCA010000153.1, forward strand.
TGTCAGTCATGCCAGTCCAAATAAATCGTAAACCCCCCCGGCCCCAAAAGAATCAACGCCTAGTCGCCGATAAAAGGCTGGTATCATTGCGTACGTGGATATAAAGTCATTTCTCCTTTCCAACTCCTAGGTCGACCCGTCATCCCCGTCTTGAGCTGGACCTGGTAACGCTCCGTAAGAGTGAGCCCCTCGGCTGCATGGGCGTCGACTGAGAGAAGGAGCTGCCAGGCGTTTTGCCCCTCGGTGTGCGCATCTTGCTCAACAGTCTTTGAGCCGCAGGTGTGAAATCTCCCGAGACGCGCGGACTGCTTGGAAACCTTGGAACCTGAGGGTTTTCGGCCTTTCCAGTTAACCCATTGCGCGACGATTCCTTATTAGATTGCGCTATCCGGTCGACCAGTCGTTCATGTAGCGACTCCCTCGTCCTCTGCTTCTGCAACTTGAAGGGGTTGTGCATGTCACCAGGCCCCAGATTGATGGTTGGGGGAGGTTGGGCGCCATCACATTCATCGTCTTCCTCATCGACAAATGCGTAGCCATTTACCCTCGGTGTTTCACCACCTCCAGCGACACTGGAGTCTTGATCTCGCTGACGTGGCTTTCCTGCTATGGCATCCCGGATCGAAGACACGGTGGGCGAGTGCGGTCTCTGGGGGATATGTGGCTGTGGTATCCTCGTGTTTTCGTACACGATAGACTTGGGCGCCATTCGCGATTCTTCCTCAGCTTTCTGTGCGACGGTCACGACGCCATCGTCCAACTCGCTCGGCTCGAACATCAAGCCGTTCCTCGGGGCTGCGTTCCAAGTATCAGGCCTCGCTGGCCGGTCGTCGGCATCCTTGATGGCAAGTCGATCGCGCGTAAACCCGTCGTCGACCAGGCTTCGCGACTTTTCCAGCTCGTCCATGACCTCCTTCTGTTTGATCATCTGCTTGGAGGGGAGTTTGTTGTTGTTCCACAGCCAGGCGTTCTTGTCTGCTTTCTTTTGGTTCTGCTTGTCCACCAGTTTGTAGAAGCTCTCGTTATCTTCGCTAGTGTAGGTTGCCTGAAACTTGGATAGACTCATGTTGGCACTCAGCCGCGGCTTTTCTTCAACAACAGCCGTTGACGCCACAGAGGCAGGCGTGTCCCCGACGTATGTGGTTGGGGTCCGCCCGGCGGCCTGAAACGGTCTGGATGCGAGCGGTGTTTTTGATCGTCCTGGTGTCATGGCCAGCTGCAGCCTCCGGCCGGCACCTGAGATCCATGTGGCGTCCAGAGACTCGAGAGCGTCCAGGTACTCGTTCTGAACGGCTGACGCCTCGATGCCGGGGAAGTAGTCCCTCGCGATGATTTGCGAAAGGGTTTCCGTGTACTCTTCCTCATCCAAGACTTTCCTGGGCCTCTTTATCTTTCTGACTGGGGGAGGAGGCGGCATCAACTCCGTGTCGGCTCTCTTCCGCACCAGGGCCTTCGACTCGGGCTGTTTCGAGTCCATGGTACCGGCGAGCGCTGGGCGTTGCGCGCCGAGTCCGCCTAGATCATAATACTTCGTCAATAGCCCCCTGCCGTACAACTGCGCGTCGATCTGGGCTTGCGTGACGGGTGATGGATGGTTGCGACAGAAATTGGTGATGACTGATGTTGAAGCTTTGGGTCAGGTAACCGGCAACATGCAAGGGTACAGGGATGCGCCCCACCAATGCAACTAACCGATATGCAGTCCCCTGTTGACTATCAATCAGCGATCGCAGCGCCTCCCGAACGGGCGGCTAAATTGCTCCGGATTCTAGCACCATCCACGGCCCTGAGAGGGCATCCACAGGGCACATGGCAGCGACCCTGCGGCAGTTACAGCGGGGATCTCCAGGCTGGGTCATCTTCAATCCCAACCGCCGCTACTGTAGAAATTGCGAGTCGACCTAACCTAGATCCTCCCCCACGTCCAACCAAAAGTCTTCGACGTTCTTTGTCCGATCTCGCGACTCCCACGCAACTACCGCAGCGTCCTGGTCACTAGGTACTCTTTACTCCGTCCTGCCTACGACCATTACTGGCGCTCTTGCAACGTTGTTTACTTGGAGCTGTGTTACGATCTAAACGGTACTGGCAATCGCTATTTGAAGCCTTCGAGTCCTCTAAGGGACGTGCCGCGGCGCAGACGACTGGCGTCGTATCTACGAAACCCGAATTTCCCCGCCGACATCCGCCAGCCACCGAGCATCATGTCGCAAGAAGCCGTCGACCTCAAGAACAAGGGGAACAAGGCCTTTGCGGCCGGTGACTTCATCACCGCTGTCGACCTCTATTCCAAAGCCATCGAGCGCAACGACAAGGAGCCAACCTTCTTCACCAATCGAGCCCAGGTGAGCGAGCTGGTCCCCTCCGTGCGCACGGTGGCCCGGGCACGCAGGTCGTGTGGCTGACTTGGTACTCTCTTTCCTGCTTAGGCATACATCAAAACCGAAGCCTATGGATATGCCATTGCAGACGCCGGAAAGGCGCTTGACCTCAACCCGAAGATGGTCAAGGTTGGTGAAGCCAATTGCGCGCAGGGGTGGCCGGTGTCTAACGCGCGTCTCTGCTAGGCCTTCTACCGGCGCGGCCTCGCCCGTACTGCGATCCTCCGACCCAAGGAAGCAATCGATGACTTCAAGGAATGCGTCAAGTTGGACCCGAGCAATAAGGATGCCAGGCTCAAGTTGGAAGAATGCAAGAAGATCGTGCGGCAGATGGCCTTCTTCGCGGCAATCGAAGTCGGCGATGAGCCGTCTGCAGCGGAGGGGCTTGACCTGGATTCCATGGTCGTAGAAGCCGACTACGATGGTGTGCGCCTCAAGGACGAGATGACGCAGGAGTTCATCGACGACATGACGGAGCGGTTCAAGAACGGCAAGAAGTTACATCGCAAGTATGTCTACCAGATCATCCTCGCCATCAAGAAGATCGCCTACGAGGAGGCGACCATGGTCGAGATGGAGATTCCCGACGATGTCCAACTCACCGTCTGCGGTGACACGCACGGTTAGTACTCGGAGCTGCACAACCCCCCTGGCTCTGACTGACACCTCGCTCGCAGGACAATACTTTGACCTCATGGAGCTCTTCCGACGCAATGGGGCTCCAAAAGAGAAGCACTGGTACTTGTTCAACGGCGACTTTGTCGATCGAGGATCTTGGTCGACCGAGATTGCCCTGCTGTTGTACGCATACAAGTGGCTGCGGCCCAAGGGCTTCTTCCTGAACCGAGGCAATCACGAGACGGACGACATGAACCGCGTCTACGGCTTCGAGGGAGAGTGCAAAGCAAAATACAATGAAAGGTTGGTGCCGTCCTGCGAAGACTACCAACACACTCGCTGACTAGATGTGCAGAGTTTTCAAGCTGTTTTCCGAGAGTTTCTCTGCTTTGCCGTTGGCGACTTTGGTCGGAGAGAAGTACCTGGTTCTTCACGGCGGCTTGTTCTCTGACGATAACGTCACCTTGGATGACATTCGCAAGTTGGACAGACACAACCAGCGGCAACCAGGCCAAGCTGGCCTGATGATGGAGATGCTGTGGACCGACCCACAAGAGGAAGCAGGCCGAGGACCCAGCAAGCGAGGCGTCGGCATGCAGTTCGGACCAGATATCACCAAGCGATTCTGCGAGAAGAACGGCCTCGAGGCAGTCATCCGGAGTCACGAGGTGCGCATGGATGGCTACGAAGTCCAGCACGACGGGCGATGCATCACAGGTACGTGTTTCTTAGATTCACTATGGAGGTTTCCTGGCATCTAACGGGTCATCGTATTAGTCTTCTCTGCTCCCAGGTATTGTGACTCGACGGAGAACCGCGGAGCTTACATCAACATCCGATCCGACTACAAGCTCAAATATGAGCAATTCGACGCCGTCCCTCACCCAGATATCAAGCCCATGGTGAGACTCGTACCCCATCTGTCCGATTGACTGCTTGCTGACCAACTTCGTAGGCGTACGCCCAGAGTTCTCTCATGTCGTCTTTGATGTAAGATTGGGGGTCTGACAAAGGGCTCGGAGCATCGGTAATGCATTGGCCCCGGCGTCTGGAATATGTCGCTTGAATCGCGGTTGGGCCGGGTAGACAGTGACGAGCACATAGATACCCGTGTAGGTCAAAGACTGCACAGCTCTCAAAGCTTTTGGGGCTTCAGCTGTTCCACAGCCGATCTTGGCCATCGGTGCCCACCATCATCCCGAGCCAGTCAGAGCACTGCTTGATGCGAAGCAGGCATTGCGTGCCGCCCTCATTTGTGCCCTTCCACGCCGTGATCGCCGCGGCAAAGGGCCCGAGATCCTGGCGTGGGACGCGCACCCAGCACTCGCTGCCCTCGGCCTTGAGAATGTCCATTGAGATTGCCGCCCCGGTGATGCCCAGGAACTGCCGCAGCGCCGCGGTGCAGTACGACTTGACCAGCAGGTTGTCCAGCTCGATGGCCTCGGGGCCGTCTGTTGCGAGCTCCAGGTGGGCGTATGAGAAGGGAGGTGATTTGATGGTGCAGGTGAGGAGCTCGTGGGAGGACTCCAGCCCTGCTTTGGGGGCGCCTTGCGTTTGTGTGCTCGGTGGCGTACTTGTCGCCATTTTAATTATTTTTCTGGCCTCGCATATATGTGTATGTTTCTGTTGCTCGCCAGGTTTGAAAGGCTTCTGTGTGAAGGAAGTCGCTTGAAATGCGATTGATGCATATTCTGTATATGTGCATATTCCAAACCACTGGGCGACCTGAGCCACTTCGTACTTTCAGCCTCATCTTTAAGTTGGCCTCGACTCTTCCAACCCTCGTCGCAACAAGTCCAGCGACCAGACAACCCCAGCCATGTCGTCGTCCAGCTTCGTCACGCCCGGCCAGCAGCGCTACCTGCGCGCCTGCATGGTCTGCTCCATCGTCATGACCTACAGCGTACGCCCCGAGCCGTCACCAAGCACCGCGTCGTAGCACCGGCTAACCATCGCTGCAGCGCTTCCGCGACGAAGGGTGCCCCAACTGCGAAGAGTTCCTGCACCTCGCCGGCTCGCAGGACCAGATCGAGAGCTGCACGTCGCAGGTCTTCGAGGGCCTCATCACGCTCGCGAACCCGGCCAAGTCGTGGATCGCAAAGTGGCAGCGCCTGGACGGCTACGTGGGCGGCGTGTACGCGATCAAGGTGTCGGGGCAGCTGCCCGACGAGATTCGGTCCACCCTCGAGGACGAGTATAGGATACAGTATATTCCGTGAGTCTACAGATTCGCTCGTGTGTTGGGCTGGACAGGGATGCTGACGATGATACAGGAGGGACGGCACCGAGACCGAGGCGGATTCGTAGTGAACATCGACGAGGACGTTAGATTTTTGGCACGGGCAGGCGAACAAGGCGTTGAGGCGATGAAAAAGGCATCATCGGGAAATTAGGGCAAATACATCTTACATCCATGTCATTATCGTGGTATCTTTTCAAGGTATCAAATGCACCCCCACCCCCGAACGCCGTCTGTATCGTTACATCATGCCTAGCTGCTTCGGTGCTTCTTCCCAGAAGGTATGCCGAACCCAGCCGACGACCGCGACCGTTTCCGCTCCATTTCCTCCCTCATTATCCGCTCTGCCTCGCTCATCTTCTTTGGCTCCTCAATCTTGCCGTCCTTCTTTGATCCCCCAGCCGCCAAGGCGTTCTTCTTCTTTGCTTGCGCGAAGACGTTCTTGACCTGCGGTGTACCGCCCGTCTTCATCGACAGCCCTCCAAAACCGCTGGGCTTGGCAGGGGCCTTGTCTGTCTCGGCAGTCTTCTCGGATCCGGTTCGCGCAGGGGCATCAGCGGATGGCTCCTGGGAAGCGTCTGAAGGCTTTGGCGCTGGGCTCTCCGGCTTTGGTTTTGCGCCAAACGACAGTTTAATCTTCTCGCCATCTTGCCTCTTCAGATTTCGAGCTTCGGCTTCTTCCTCTTCATCCGCCTCACGTTTCGCGTTATGTGCCTGTGCGCGTCGAATCTGCTCTTTGATGATGCGCTGCTCGAGCAGCTCGTCGCCTTGGTCCTGTGCCTCCTTTTTGCGTAGCGCCTCCTGCCGTCGCAGCGCATCGGGCGAATTGTCGATCCAGGCGATTTGGATGCCCTTGTCGGTTTCCTCCACTCTGCAGATGCCTTCTCGTCCCAGGTGCTTGGCGAACTCTGTCAGAGATGGCCATTTGGTCGAGTTCATGTGGATGTGTTCCTATGCATCGTTAGCGGGCTACTTCTCTTGCGAATAGTGTCGGCATGCCACATACCTTGTTTGCGATGTATTCCTGATAAAATTGGTTGATGAGGACTTGCTTCTCGCCATGGCCCGTCTTCAACAGTTGCAGAAAGTCCCTCACGAACTGGTTGCTGTACTCGTTGATGAACTTCTTGGGGTCTTCGCCGACGATGAGCATCTGCCGCACGTGGCTTTCAGACTGCGTGTGCATCTTGAATCCGTTCGCGTCGCGACATTGCTTCTCGCACACTTGGCAGTACCATCGCAGGCGCTGGAGGCCCTTGCTCTTGAGCTTGTTGGCGAGGTGCCTGGTCGAGCCAACCTCGGCCTTTGGCATGGTTGCGAGATGCGCGCCGCGCGAGAGTTCGAAGCGAGGGTGGTGACAGTAGATGTGCCTGCTTCGCGATGCGAATGGCGAAGTGAGTAATCCAACGACGACTTTTAGTATAGCCTCAAAAAGCTTCAGGGTACTGTGGTCGGCTTGCAGATTCTAGGGTGTGCGCAATGGTGGCGTCGAGGCTCAGATTTGAAATCAGGCGGTTTCCAGGTTGCGCTGTGACAGCACAGGCGCAACTTTGAAGTTGGACATTGCACTATTATTATCAGCCAGCCTTGCAGTTTTTGTGGAGCTTAGCTCATCCTGGTCCCGGAGCAGTGGCGCCGACAATTTTCCGACTCCACCGTCACTCGAGATAGCCTCGTGCTCACCATCGAACTTGACCACTTCATCCTCAACCTCTTGCAACTTCGTCTCCGACTGGACTCCAGGACTATCTACGGTACCCATCTAGACGGAATCTCACGTACAGTCAAACAGGCTCCTCATCTACGGCAGAGTTGCCACCTAAGCACGAAATTCGACGTCAACTGCACACGACAGTAGCACCAACAGCCCGCCATGTCCGAACGCAAAGTTCTTCAGGTAAGAGAGGCAGAGTCTGCTTGATACCCCAGGGAGCTAACGGGGAACCAGAAATACTACCCGCCAGACTTCGATCCGAGAGACATCTCTCGCCGTCGCGGCCCGAAGACAAGCGGCCCGCGAATCCAGACCGTCCGCCTCATGGCGCCATTCTCGATGCGCTGCATGACATGCGGAGAATTCATCTACAAGGGGCGCAAGTTCAACTCGAGAAAAGAAACAAATCTGGAAGAGAGATACTTGGGCATCCAAGTCTTCTTCTTCCACATCAAATGCACCAGATGCAGCGCGGAAATCACCTTTCGAACCGACCCGAAAAACAACGACTACGCGATGGTGAAGGGCGCCGTGCGAAACATGGAGCCGTGGAGGAATCGAGAGACAGTGGATGAGACGATGGAGCAGAGACTAGACCGTCTCGAAAGGGAAGAAGCGGAGGCGGCCGGCGAGGAGGAGAAGAATGCGATGGCGGACCTCGAAGCGAAGAACGCGGACGCCCGACGCGAAATGGCAGCAGCGGACGCACTGGACGAGATACGACAACGAAACGCCAGGATAAACCGGTCGGAAAAGGAAGGGGTGGACTATGCGGACGCCATCGTGCGAACCGGGGACGAGGAGCGTGCACAGCAAGAGAGGGACGACGAGGAAGCAGCAAAGAGGGCTTTCGCGGCAGCCCGGGTGAAGGCCGACATCGAGATTGATGACGAGCTTGAGCCTGCCAACGGCCTGTCGGTGGTTGATGGGTCGTCAAGGTCCAGTTCAGACATTGGCTCATCCGCAAGTTCGCGATTAGACATGCCGCCGCCGCCGCCTCCAACAACCTTCAAGAGAGTGGTCAAGAAGAAGAAGGATCATTCTGCACTACTGGGAATCAAAAAGAAGCCCTCCTTGGTCTGAAGCGGAGAGGATTGGGTCTAGCCGGTTGATGGGTAAGCGGTCACGAAGTCTTGACACGCTCATGCTGAAAACTCATGAATATGTATGATAATGTCAGCGATACAAACGCCTGGTCACTCGGACAAGGCTATTATAAGGACATGTGGCCGTGGGCACGGCAGAATACAAGATGTAATACCATGTCAGCCTTTGCCAACACGATGTAGCACGACACCAAGTCAAGATCGCTTCGGTGATCAAGTCATTCGTCTTGACATCTATCATTGGATGTTCAGCATCCGCTACCTGCGGCTTGCTGCCAATCGCCGGCTCCTACACGCTTAAAATCGCAATACCCATCACATTACCCATGTATGCTGTCCATGTGTTACACCGTACACTCGGTTTTATGTCGAGTATCCGCAACGCCAATATATGCCCGCATCGTCCATGAGTGGATAAAAAAAGAGTCGAGACGCTCGTCGAGAGCGCCAGGTGAACAAGCCAAGTGTTGTTTTCGGATCATCCAGTTTCGCTGCACCGCGAATGCCCGCATTGCTCAAAACAACGTCATGGTGGCTGGTGCGCATCCACGCGACCTCGCCACCCCGGGTTGCCTCGGCAGGGCTGACAATGACGCACACGCCTCGTGTTCGCGTCACGACCCGGGTGCCATGAGAATAAAAGCCCCGAGTCAAGCAATCACGTTTGGTATTCGGGGGGCGAGACGCCGTTCGTGAGGGAGCCGTTGGCGGAGGAGGTGCTGCCGGTGCCGCGAGACGTGGCAGCGGCGCCGAAGGACTCCATCTGGCGCTTGGTGTGGTCGTGCATGAAGCGCGAGTAGGTGGACAAGCTCTGCGGCGGCGGCGGAGAGACGGGCGTGGCCATGGAGTAGGAGACTGCAGGGGCGGGCATGACGAGGGTGGTGTTTGATGTGCGTGGGTAGCGGTTGACGTACAGCAGCGACTGACCGAGGGCGCTGGCGAGTACGGAATAGGTATTCGAAAGCGAGCCGTTTGCTGAACAGCGGAGATGGAGACTCAAGAGCTGGAGTAGAAGGAAGATGATCGTGATGGGTCGTTGCGCGTCAAGAAAGGAGTGGGAAGCCGCCGAGAGGGAGGGGAGAGCGGATCTCAGGGTCTTTATAACAGAGCTCATGGCTCCCAGGCTGGGACTAGCCCTGGCCTCTGGGGGTGGGGGGGGGCACATTGAAGGGTTGGAGGCCGGAGCCCTGTCCGAAGCCCTGGCTTGCCTGGGGGCTCCGGGGCGTGCAATGTTCCCAAGGGTCCCATTGTCTCCCCTCCATCGTCGACTCTTCCTCGTCCCTCACACCCACCACCAAAAAGACTTTGGTGATCGACGCGGGCACTGGCCAAGTATTATGGCGTAACCAGACCAGGATCGTGGCAGATCCCCCCCGCTGCTTCAATATCTCCCGACCTTCCATCGCCTCCTCCGTCGGGGTCCACATCTCCCCCCAAGCTCGCTCAGGGTCCTCGCCACAAGCCGCCCGCCCGCCATCGTCGCTCGCTCGCTCGCGCCAGCCAAAGCCAATTTGCAGTGGGAGGCTTCAGCTGGTTGCCTGATATGCACACGATTGCGACAACACCAACATCGGCGAGGGTGATTGGAGAGGTGTCACCCACGGACGAAGGGCCCTGCTGATCTTGAAGTCATGTACGATGTCATGGGCCCAGGATCCATCCGCCAGGGTCGATGATGACCGAGCCTGTCTGACCTCAGAGGCGACTTGGCGACACACGAGCAAAACGCGTGCAATTCTCCACGAAATGGCGGCGAAGCCGTACAAGCACGATAGCGGCAGGACCGGAAGTGGCTTCCTTCAGGGTCCAGACCGTGGCAGCCAGACACGGACAACAGGGATCTGCACTGGCCAGTGGGCGCCCGGTTCTTGCCATGAGGTCATTGGTCAGGCAGGCCTCGAGACGCATCAGCGTGAGCGAGGCTTTCGCAGTTGCGCGACGGCGGCGGGTCTCACCCAGGTGGAGGCACCAAGAGACGGCTGAGGCACCATGATGCTGAGACAGAGACAGAGACGGGAACTGATTGGATCTCTTCCGAGCCAGCTCGCGACCCGCCACGATGGAAGCTTGCCGTGCTGGGCATTCCGGCGTCGTTTCCCATCATCACGAGGCTACTGCTCGATCTCACGGTTGGCCTTGGCCATGCCAGAGCCGTATTATCCATTTCCCTCTTTGACATATCAGGCCATGTCCCCAACAAGGACAAGCCGTGGGACGGTTTCAAATGTGTCAAGAGTCTCGACTGTTCCCACGCAAGCCACGTTAAGACGATAACCTCGTGGTTGTGGAGCCATCATCGGTCCAGCCCTCCGTTCTGCCACAGCTGGCACAAGCCGTCACACAGCGCTGAGCCGCTGACGCCAGTCGACCAGACCAGCTAGCCAACACTCCCGAGTTGCGCAAACCGCGTCGCTCGAATGGTGAGTGAGGTCAGAAAGCTGGAGAAGGAAATTAGGGGTCCCAGCTGGGCAGCGTGCTCCAACCATTCACCCGGGGCCAGCTCCGGTAACTCGTGAGGTCACCAACGCCACCCGAGGCGAGCATCCACCCGGTGATGTCACGCACCAAAACGGCTGCCTCCTCCGTCACACCTCACTGGTCGATGAGAATCGACCGTCTCGGCCGCAAAACGGTTTGCCTCGCAGAAACAGAACGGTGGATGCCTTGGGAAGCACCCAAACACACCGTACCGTTCGGACCACCAAAGAGCCGATGACACATGATGCCACCGCTGAGTCCTGACTGAATCATCCCTGATGATGTGTATGTATCTTCGTGGTGGACAGCGTCACCGGTGCTCGATCGGTGTTCTCAGGCCGGATATAGGCTCTCCACCATCAAGAGTCCGAGGCACCTTTCATGTCGTCATTTGGCAACGATCCCTCGCCCTGTCTTCGGTCCATACATACGTGCTTCATGGGAATTGTGCTGCAGCCATCCGCTACAAGATGGAGTAACGGGAGCAACAGTTGCACGATGTGTCTAGTGCCTAAGTGCCATTCTGTACCATTTGTCTGGCAACGGGGATCTCGAGAACACAGCGACTCCTCCTCAAGAGCTTCTTTCCTTGACGGCCCAGTGCGTGATTGGCATACCCCTCTGGAGCTTTGGCAGGCCGTCAGCCGTCATGTTGACGATGACGGTGCAATGGACTCGGGCCCGGAGTTCGCAAGCCTGCTTGTGTCATGCCTACATAGGCTCCCTGGTCATCCTGAAGGAGTTGAGCTTGGCTGCAGGGATGAATGCACCACCTAGCCTCGAGGACCCTTCATGCACTCCCCGCTCGTTGCTAAGGCTTGTCTGTAGGCTTCCAACAACCAAGCAAGTTCCGCTCTGACGCGGGCGTCTGCGACCCCTGGACGGTGATGGTGACGACTTGGACTCCCGGTCGGCATCGTCACCACATGATGTAATGCCACGCCACCAGCACTCCCTTAGCTCAAGTTTTCTTCTCCATCAGACGCATCACGACCTTGCTGAGGCTGTGTGCTAACAGCCTTGTCTAGCGGTCGATCGCTGCACTTCGTCGACGTTTTCGTTATCGTTGGTGATACAAGGTCCACTTTGAACCGCAACATGCTGGTCCAATTCTTGTACCGAAATTGCCTCCTTGACTTCCCTAAAAGACGATCGATGGATGATGACGCTGGCCGGCTACTACTCGAAGGTGGCAATACCTAATGCTGCCACTGGCACCAGCCATCTGCCCTCTCTCACCGGCCATCAAGCCAGCCCTGATGATGTATGTTGTTATCCGGGTTCACATGCTTGATATCTCAGTTCGGCTAGGTGATGGAATTGCGCGTTGAGCACTGGACGATGCCTGCTTCTTCCACTCAGGTTGACCCCTCCAATTCATCAACATCAAGAACGGAACCAGTGTCGGTTCTCTGCAGACTGAAGCCGCCAGACGCTCGCCGGCCTAGTGATCCCTGCCTTGCTCGTCACACAGCACCGAGTGATGTCTTCGGTTGAGGGCATCCAGCCCAGCAGACACAGGAAGTGATCATGACGAATTAAGGTATCAACTACGAGTGGCTGAGACGGGTGGCGGCCTGCTGATGGATTAAGCATCACTTGCGGGGTATCTTCCAGCGAGGTTCAGACGCCATCTTGCCCTTCCCGACGGGCGTCCGTCCGGCCTTCCAAGGGCCGTCGCAGCGCCCCGAGAATTGACGCCGGAGGCCGACTCGACATGCGGTGGGACCCGGCCCCGCAGCATCCACAGCTGCTGAGACAGGGGCATGACGGGAGGGAGTCTACTCGACGCACAAGTGTAGGACTTGTCTGGCTAGTAGCTGAATCATCTCCGACAATCATGACGAGGGTTGCCATTTCTGGAAGGGGAATGAACGGAATTGTAGGAGAGAGTTATCCCATTAACCGCCCCAAGGACGCCCTTCTCCAGATGTGTCGGCCAATTTGCCTGCCAGGACCAGCATTTCAGCATCCATCCTCCTTTTACTCCAGTCCTCTGTACTAGACAAAATTGAGGTTTCAAGTCAATAAATTTGGATCCCTCAGAAGTGATCAAGATGTTATATCGACAGAGATGGCCATGAATGAGATGCTGGTGAAGCTGGTGCAGAGCTTCGCGACAGGACTCAGAGTCACTAACACCAGCGACACGCCCATGGATGGACTCTAGAAAGCCGACGATGCGATCCGGGGTCTCTTCGAAGGCGTACCCAATCAGTCGCGGCGCCAGGGGCGATCCGGCAAGGTGGTGGTAAGCGTCTATCTCTCGCGTCAACGCAGGCATTTCACGTGGAAACCAGGCGATTTTCAGAACACCAGCCCGCCCGCGATGAACCACCTCCGAGACACGATGGTTGAATGAACGGCGAGTCTCAACGTGGGATATGTCGTATGCGGGGTAACCATCGAGCACATCCTTCGGCAGCGCGTGCGGGCGGAACGTGTCAGCCTCGCACCAGATCCGATCATTATCCTTGTGGACAAGGAGAGTCGTCCGTCCTTGCTCCACTTGTCCAACTTGCTGAGCTCTGCGATGACCGATGGACCATAGGTGCGTTTGTCCTCGGGAATGACGGCGGGGTTGGCGACGGTGACGTATAGAACTCGGCTGCGGTCTCCGCGAACTCGTCCTATTCGGTAGAGTATATCCGAGGGCGCAGGGTCAAGAGAAAGTAAGGTGTCGTTTGTGAGCGAGGAGCTTGGTGCCATATCTCAAGCTGGCCTGGGGCTGCCACGGCTCGTCGTACTGTGGTGGTTCAAAAGCGGTCGAGCAAGATCGCAAACGGCGGGCGAGGTTCGACTATATTCCTTCAGGTAATCGCGAGAGGCGTGATGACAGTCGTGATACCGTCGATATGCTCCGGCCTGGTGGGATTCAAGAAACTGGCTTTTGCGCTGAGAAGTCGTAGGGAGAGGCAGCTAAGTTCACATAGTGGTCAAAGAGAGTCGCTTAGTATTAGTCATTGACATTCACGCCCCAGAGGCCAGTTGTATCGCGGAAGAACGAACACCCCAAAGGCCGAGTGCAACGGATGTCATGTAAGTCGTGTAGGCTGTGCCTGCCTAAGCAGGTCTTGTATATCGCGTAAGTCACGACAAAAGACGGCGAGAGGCAATAACGGCCATCTAACAAGTAGGAGAATTTGCACTCTACAGCTACAAAAGAACATAAGGGACCATCTGTCCAGACGCCACATTTATGCCTATCGATGTTAAACCCCCTAGATATCCCTCCACATTTTTTATGCTTTTCTATTTTCTGGTCAGGGGTAGGGGTGATAACGGCGCCCATGTGTCTTACTAAAATATGGGCTACCCACGGGCACCCACGGGCGCCGATAATATGCTACATGTACGTCTTCTTTGCAGGCGTCCTCTTTGCACGCGTCTTCTTTGCAGCAGTCTACCATATCTGACCTTGCTCAGCCGCCTCGAGACCAGGCTGAACTTGCTCGGCGGGAACGAGCCTGGCACACTTCCATCAGGGAGCAGACACTACACGTTCCTCATCGTCCGGGTTGCTGTGTGTCTGAAGGGCGGGATAGGGCGCACCCGTGTTGACATGAGACGAGCCAGGCGAGCTGACGGCGACGTCAAGTCTGACGTGGAACAACCGCCCCAGGGTTGATGCGCTGCTCTGGTGCCCGGTCGGGTTCAGTTGGGAATCGAGAGGTCGCGTAGTCTTGCGATGCCAAGGATGCCGCCAGCCCACGGACAGACCCGTAGAATGCAGGTCGGTCCCGCGCGGGACGGGGCCGGGCCGCCAACGCCAGAGCCGCAGCGTTCAGAATGCCCTTCATAAAAGAGACAACGACGCGCCTTCAAGGGCCGTTTGGTGATGTGGCTTAAGTGAGCCGGCATACTGCAGCCACCGAGACTTGATATTTCCGCAGAAGACGAGAGGAGGCAGCCCCTTCAGATGGGCTGCAGAAGCAGCGCGCCAGCACACTGCGCCGTGCGTCATGAAGACAACGGCCTCATGACGCCAGCGGTCAGAGGTTTCTCCTCGCGGGAAACCCCCGTAGATCACGCAGGTCTGGGCTGCTGTGCTGACCAATCGAGCGAGCTTTCTGTCGACGGTTTCCAAGAGGTCTGGGGGACGCCCCGTCGGAAGCTCGGGGAACACGGGTCGAGCGCAGGTCTGCCGGTTGAGTTCTGCCAAAGCTAAAGACCTGGGCCGACGCCGGAACGGTATGGGGTTCCGGTACTGGCACGGCCGCAAGCAGCGTTCTGCTCCAGAAGTATCTGCGGCAGCGTATTGAAGAAAGCGGGTTCCGGTGCGGCCCGCCTACATCTCTGCCACTCTCCCTGGCGCAGTCATCCCACAGCCGTGGGCGAGACACCGCATGCGGTGAGCGGTGGCTCGCAGCAACGAGATGACGCGAGAGGTGAAAGGCGAGAGGTGAAGGGCGGGGGGTGACCCGTCTGACGGGGAGCCATAGATGCCCCAGAAGTAAAGTAGAGTTGCGGTGGTGTTGGTGTTCACAAGGTAGTATGCATACCGGTACAGCGGCTGCGAAGGAGAAGGCCGATGAGGGCAATATGATGATGCCGGGCCATGTCAGGAGAGGAGGAAAGAAGAAGAGAGAAGGGAAAGAGGATGAGGGAGGCAGATAAATATATACCCGTGGGGAGTAGCAGTGAATACCGCAGCGGGGCACTGACGGCAGCGTGAATCTATCTTTTCACTTATTGTTCCTCGCTCTCAATAGAAATGAAGCGATCCACAGCTGGCCGTGTCTGGCCAGCCGGAGGGCTGCATCTACGAAGAGTGAATCAGACAGACTGTAGGACAATAGGCGTAGGCAGCTGCCTGACCCCTCGGCGGATCGCGTTCAGGGGCAGGCTTTGAAGCAGCGAAAGAGGCTCAGGGGCAGCCCGGGTCGCGTGCCTGCCCCACGAGCCTCACGTAGGGACTACGTATATGCGGCTGTAACTTGCGGCCGTGACTGCCTGACTCTGTCCGTCAGCACAAACAGACTTCGAGAGAGCCCGGTAGGCGTACGGGGATCCGTGCAGAGTACTCGGACATTTAATCTGTACAGGGCCCCGTACGCGGCTCCGACTTCGAAGTGGAGCTGACAAATCCCTGTACCGCCCAGGTGGACGGGAAGCCGGCGCTAAGGCTCCTGATTGGCCGTGGCAGAGACCAGCGGAGTCGTCCGCAACTCCGTCCCGCGCGCTTGGCTTTGGCTCGAGCGGCCATTCCTCTTTCCGACGCCGTCACGATGTACCGTTTCGGTTCTGCCTTTTTCAGCTACGTGCCGTTGCTGGTAGGGCGGCTTGATAATCCACCTTTGGGCCCTTCTTTTCTCCTTGTCTCGGACCCGTCAATAGACGTCCTGGGCGTTGTTGCCGAGTCGTCGCGCGCGCCTCTTTGTCAGGAATATGGAGCGGCTTACAACATGGCGGGCGAATTACTAACTGTAGTTTGCGGAGTGCCGTTCATGCCTCTCGCTCTCGTTGCCAGTCCGATATACTGATAGATATATAACGTCCAAGCCCTTGGCGCGTGCCACTTGTGCGCCAACCGTTGAGCAAGACTACTACTTGCGTGCAACGACTCGACCTTGAACGCCTCAACAGCCATTGACGACCGCCCAAGCTTCTCGCAACTCCCTGACCCACTGCCACGACAGCCATGAAGACGATCGTCGTGCTCGGCGCGGGCCTCGCCGCCGCGCCCCTTATCCGCCAGATCATGCGCACCACCGTCCTCACCCGCAAGGACCTCAGGATGATCGTCGTCTCGCCCAACACGCACTTCCACTGGCCCATCGCCATGCCCCGCGTCGTGGTCCCCGGCCAGATGGCCGACGACAAGGTCATGTTCCCCCTCGAGCCCATCTTCCGCGAGTATCCCGCCGACAAGTTCGAGTTCGTCCTGGGCAAGGCCAGCGCGCTGGACCCGTCCGGCAAGATCGTCACCGTCGCGCTCAACGCGGGCGACAGCCGCGCCATCGCCTACGACACGCTGGTCATTGCGACGGGCGCGTCGGCCAGGGACGACATGCCGTGGAAGGTCGTGGGCACGACGGAGAAGACGGTCGAGAAGCTGCGCAGCCTGCAGAGGGACATTGAGGGCGCAGAGACAATCGTCGTGGCCGGCGGCGGCCTCACTGGCGCCGAAACGGCCGGCGAGCTCGGCTTCGAGTACGCAAAGGACGGCTGGAAGACCGTCTACTTTGTCCACGGCGGCGACCTGCCCCTGGCGCCGCCCATGATGCAGAGCGTGCGCAAGCAGACTAAGACGGAGCTGGAGAGGATGAAAGTCAAGATCGTCGCCAACACGACCGTCACCAAGGCGACCCGCTCGGGCAGGGACACGGTCCTCGAGCTCCGCGCCGCCGACGGCAGCACCACGACGCTCACGGCGCAGGCCTACATCCCCGCCACGGGCGAGACGCCCAACACGGCCTTTGTGCCAGCCAGCATGCTCGACGGCCACGGCCACGTCAAGCAGACGACGCGCCTGCAGGCCGAGGGCCACGCCGACATCTTCGTCGTGGGCGACGCGGGCAGCCTCGAGGCGTCCAAGGCGCAGGCGGCCGAGGCGCAGGCCATACACCTCATCAAGGCGCTGCCGCTGCACCTCGACGGCGGCGCGCTGCCCGAGTACCGGGTCGACACAAAGGACGGGTACGGCGTGACGCTGGGCCGCAGCCGCGCGACGGGCCAGATGGCCGGCTTCAAGCTGTTTAGCTTCCTCATCTGGTACATGAAGGGGCGGTTCCTGGGGACCGACTACGCGCCGCTGTTTGCGGCCGGCAAGAAGACGATGATGACGACGTTTGAGAAGTAGTAATCCGGGGGCTTGGATGCCGTGATGGCTTCCTGGCGTGTATACGGTATGCGTGGCGTTGGTGTTGGATGATTCCCTCGGGGTTTAGATTCTGGTCAGTATAGGCCTAGTACTTGGTTCTCGGTAGCAATGACAGGTTTCGAATCATGCATTGAACTCGCCAGATAAAGACAGGATTGCGAGACAAGAGATGCGCATCGCCGTGTAAGACGGTCTTGCGCTGAGCTACTACACGTCCAGTCTGGCTATGCCAACAGGAGCCAAAAGGCACTGCACTAATACGCGGCCAGCATGACTAGCACTCTTCATCGACATTCTTTTCCCTATTCACTCGCAAGCAAGACAACGATGAGAAAGCAAAGGGCTCACGGATACGAAGCCTACTCGTACACACAAATACAGTACAAGCGCCATGTCTCCACACTCTAGGGTCACGTAATACTCCGTACATACACAATGATCACAATAATGAGGTTGGGAAACGGCAAAAAAAGATCAGGCCCGTTGTGCAAGACACGAGCTGAATTGGGCATCAACGCAAAAAGATAAAAGATGACCGCGGTTCGGACCATATTCGACAACGACAGGATTCGAACCTGCGCGACCGAAGTCAACAGCTTCACTCGGTTCGAGGCTGTCCCATTTCCACTCTGGCACGTTGTCGTGGATTGCTATGACAGGGGGGCGGGCAAAGGATGTATAAAAGGTGAGCGTACCAAGTATACCAACGAGTCGTGGTGTTGACGAAGAGCTCGGGTGCGAACAACTGCCGTTTGTGAAGAATTGATGTAATTCTGCACGAACCTTGCACACTTCGTACATTTCGTACATTTCGTACAATTCGTGGCATTGGCGGTGTCACTGGAGCCTGGTGGGCTGTGGACTCGAGATCGTTCGCCGACTTTCAACTTGTTCAGTCTTGTCTTTGCCAGTTCGATTATTCATTTGATGTGCCTGCCCACCCAATGCCTATTCTCTTCCCTGCTTTCCTTACTAGCTTTTTTTTTCTTTTTGGACAATAGAGAGAGAAATATGCGCACCGGGAGGTTTCAAACCCGCGACACACGCAATTGACAATTGGTGCACGGCGCCACCCGCTCTCGGGTCGTCACTATCCGAGATGCGTCGTCTTGAAATCAACATTCGCCCCAGGCGACACATGCTTTGTAGAAAAACACACTCCCGCGAGCCCAGTTTCGCACCAACAAGGCTGAGCCTCCGCACCGCAGCACTGCGAACTGCCCGACACCCGGTCCACAATGTCGGCCATTGGCTGGGTCAAGAGCCAGCTGTTCTCGGCCCTGCCGTACCCCGAGGAGGACTGCACGGGTCGGACCGTCATCGTCACCGGCGCTAACTCCGGTATGCAAACATCTCTGTCCCCAGCAACGCGGCCATTCTGACTGAAAGTCAGGCCTCGGCCTCGAGGCGGCGCGACACTTTGTGCGCCTCGACGCCGCCCGGGTGATCCTGGCCTGTCGCAGCATCGAGAGAGGCGAGGCCGCCAAGCAGGAGATTGAGGGCTCTTCGCCGCGCCGCAATGTGCTCGAGGTCTGGCAGCTGGACCTCGGGTCCTTTGACAGCGTCAAGGAGTTTGCGGCGCGGGCGGCCAAGCTCGACAGGCTCGATGTGCTGCTCAACAACGCGAGCATCCTCGTCAGCGAGTGGGCCATGCTCGAGGGACACGAGACCATGATGACGGTCAATGTCATCTCGACCCTGCTGCTCACCGTCTTGCTGCTGCCCACGCTGCGCCGCACGGGCACGCGGTTCAACGCGACGCCCCATGTGTCCATTGTCTCATCGGGCGGCGCCTTTCTGGTACGTGCCTCGCTTCCTTTGCCGACCGCGTTGCTGACTGCCGCGGCCTGTCTCGCCAGGCCTTTTTTCCGGAGAAAAAGGCAGACCACATCCTCAACAGACTCAAGGAGAACAAGAACTACGCCGAGCGGTACAACACCACCAAGATCTTGCAGCTCATCATGATGCGCAAGCTCGCCGAGGCGTCGGACGCCTCCGGCAAGAGCCACGTCATCGTCAACGCGCTGAACCCGGGGCTCTGCAAGACGCAGCTCTTCCGCCGCTGGTCGTTCCCGCTCAGCTGGATCCTGTGGCTCGTGTTTGCCATCTTCGGGCGCGAGCCCGAGATGGGGTCGCGGACGCTGATGGCGGCGGCGCTCGCGGGCGAGGAGACGCACGGGCGCTGGATGTCGGACTGCACGCTGCAGAGGTGGCCCAAGGCGATGGAGGGGGCGCAGGGCCAGCGGCTGGCGGACAAGATCTGGGGGGAGCTGGCGGACGTCCTCGAGGGCATTGAGCCCGGGGCGATGGGGAATGTATGACGCCATGTAGTTTGCTTGATCACGCATGCGTCCAGATAGCTTCTTGATATCCATTCGTAGCGACCACCATTCCCGACATTCGTTGACGTGTTGCCTTGGACTCTAGCGTCCTAGACACTTGCTGAAGCTCGCCGGCGCTGCTGCTTCTCCAAAATAGCATCGCATGAGGAATACAAAGGGGAATGGATGGCACACTTATACTCCCTTTGACGGTCAGGCAGGGGTGCCGTTAACATGCGCCCCCACGCCCGGAAGCGCAGCCGCCGACCCACTCGCATCCCATCGTCGGCGAGCCTCATTGACTTCCCATCATCAACCTTGCTTGAAACACCCCGATTGCTCTTGTCCGCTTCTCGCCGTTGCGCGTCGAATGCGGGAAAATCCCGCTGCTCCTCCAGCTGCCGCGCGCAGCAATACTTCTCCTCCATGGCGATTGACTGGCTCCTCTCCGCTCGTCTCGACTCCCCTTAATAGCCAACCGCCTTGTTCGACCATCCGTTTCTCCCGGCCCCGACACCCGCGCGCGCAATGGACGGCAGCGCCCAGGACCCGCACGGTGTGTTGCGCGAGTCGATTGCATACTGGTCCAACTTCATAGACAGGTGCGTGGCCAAGCGCCTCGATACCGACCGCTTCGAAGAGTTCGTCCTGCTCGTCTACTCGCAGCACCGGCTGCCACCCATCTTCATCGCCGACCTCTTCCTCAAGCCGCAGCCCTCCAACGATGTCAGCCTCGACCCGCGCATACCCCCGTACATCAAAGTCCTCAGCCGCCTCGGCTACGTCGACGCGCCGTCTATACTCTGGACCATGTACAAGCACTCGTCCCTCCATGCGCAGCTCCGGCTGTCGCAGAACGGCGACGACAAGGACAAGGCTCGGGCGCGGTGCTGGAGGATCTCTTCGTGGGCCGAGGAGGTCATGTTCTACCACGTCATCAAGACGGTCGTCGAAGGCTCGGCCTTTCGGGACTCACGCGCTGCGCTGATACTTGTGAAGTGCATGTGCAAATGGATGGACCTCTTCACATCCGCCTCTACGGCCTTTGCAGCCGATATGCTTGGAGAAATCCAGAGCTCGCAGGTCCGCGACGATATGGACGTTGCCCGAGCGGCATTTATCCCGCTGCTGTTGCGCTTGGTCGAGACGCCGTCTCTCGTCAAGGCCATCAGCAAGCCGGTCGCAAGAGGTGCGGTGGCCATTCAAGCTCACGAACCGCTCACCTTCAGATGCTAACGCGGGCTTTGATACCTACAGCTGTGCGAAAGGAGCTCTCCCGGAGCTTGTCGGGCTTTATACACACGCTGCAGCCGTCGCCGGGATTTGTCGAGAGGCTCGAAATCTTCCGCAGCGAGACGCTGGCTCGGCTCGACCCGGTAGACAAGAAGAAGCAGGCGGCCGCCAACGCAGCCATGGACGAGTTACTAGAAACCACCGTTGGGCTTGAGAATTTCGTCGTTACCGACATACCCATCTCCACCACACGCGCAGGGCTATATATATATTTGAATGCGTCGGTCAGTGCCTCTGCTCTCTCCCTGCACCAAGGATGTCTGTTGACACTCAACTCAGCTCGTGGGACGGCCACTGATTGACGACAATGCGCTGCTCTCGTATCTTCACAACAGATATCAGGTATGGGCTTCTTTCGCCTCAGTGAGAATGTCGGTCTGACAACGAGACTAGGGCGAAACGCAGCCGAGTGCCATTGACCTGATATTGGCGTCGTTTGATATCCTTGCCAATACTGTTTTCCGAAACGAAGGGCCCAAGGACGCGCATCTTCTGCGCTCTTTTCTGATAAACAAGGTTCCCCTCCTTCTCTGCCAGCTCTGCACTCCCGAGTTCTCCACCACGTCGTCCGAGTTCTGCATTACAGAGGCCCTGAACCAGGTCGACACCAGCATGTTTCCCACGGCTTCTCTAATGTTCGACGAGTCTAGGAGCAATAATCCGTACACGGAGAGTGTTAGAGAAGAATTCTGTACTGCCTGCGCCCTTCATGGCTTGGTGCAGAGAGAACACGTGGAGAGGATATTGGGAGAGACTTCCATGTCTTACGAGCCATCGTTGGAAAGATATTCCAAGGACAAGCTAGTGCAGGACTGTCTGTCAGATCCAGAAAAGATTCAGGGCCTCGTCCGAGAACTCGACAAGATGGATGGCAACGTCGGTGCCGTGTCCCAGGCTCTCGTGGAGGCAAGTAGCCTCCAGCTCTGCAGTTCTTGGCCGGTCTCCCCCATGCTAACGCGCCGATTTAGCTGATGCGCCAGCTGTGCAATAACAAGGAGACTATTTCATTGAAGCTGCTGTGCGGCCAGCTGGTTCAAAAACCGCAGAACCTCGATATCTTGCTCCTCTTCGAGAAGCTGTCCGCCATTCTCGAGCCCTTGTGCCATCTCCTGGACAACTGGAGATACGACGACGACCAAGGAGAATACCAGCCAATCTACGAAGAGTTCGGTGCCATCCTGCTGCTGGTCCTCGCGTTTGCGTACCGCTACAATTTGACGGCAGCGGACATTGGCATCACGTCGGCCGACTCGTCCATCACAAAGATACTGAACCGAGCTCACCTAAGCCGTGACATGGACGAGCTGTCTGAGCAGGAAAGGGGACACATTAACGGATGGATTCACGGCCTCTTCGACAGCGAGACGGGTGGGCTGGGGGATGATTTGATGTCGTCCTGCCCGCCTCAGGACTTTTATCTACTCGTCGCTTCCCTGTTCCAAAATATCGTGGTTGCGTATACCTACGGCTATCTTAACGACGAGATCCTGAAAAGCGGCATAGAATGTGAGTCTTTGTCGCTTGATGGGCCAGATCATCAGAGAACTGACTATTCATTCCCAGACTTGGTTGACACCTTCCTGCTACCCTCTCTGGTCCCGGCCATCAGGTTTCTGTCGGACTACCTGTGGGTGGAGCAAAAGGACCAGAAGTCGATCATTAAAATCCTGCAGCTCATACTCCTGCCCAGTTCCATCTCTAGCGAGGCGAGCACAATGCTCTCCTCGGTGAAGAACCTGATAGCAAAGCCGTTGGAGCACGCGCTCCGCACATACCAAAAACAGGATCCGAAGAATCAGGACATTGAACCCCTCCTTCGCGCTCTCAAGGACAGCCTGCCCTTGTCGAGGCGGACGGGGGGCGCAGAACACAACGAGCTGGAGTCGTGGGCAAGCAGCTCGAGCACCGGCCTCGCGGGCGCGGTCAAGCACACGGTCCAGGGGCTCGTGCAATGGAGCATGCACCACGGCATCAACGTCATGCCGACGTCGTACACGCACCGACAGCTGATTGCGGCCTGCAGAACCGTCGGCACCAGCAGAGTGCTCCGCGTGATGTTGGAAGAGACCAGACACCAGTCAGATGCTGGAAGCGCCAACCTCGTCTACGACGTGGTGGCAGCGTTGATATGTGCCCCGGACGTGACCAACGAGCCTCCAGCCGCGGGAAACCTGCTGGATGCGGCCGGGAACGTGCCCCCGACACTGCAGAGGCGCTTGAAGCTCCGCGAGGTGCTTAGGTCGGATGCGCAGGACTGCCGCAAGCTGCAGAAGAAGGATGCCGCCCTCGCCGAGATTGTCGTCCGTCTGCACAGGAGAGTCGAGGCGCAAATGGTACTGCCGCAGCCACAGGCCATGCTCGAAGCGTCAGACATGCCACTCGACCTGAGCGGCGGAGCGGCCGGGCTGGGAGACGCCATGGCGGCCGCCACGGGCGTGCAAGGCGACGGGATGTCGGTTGATGGCGTCGGCCTGGACATGAGCCTGGGGGGGCCCAGCGGCAGCGTCGGCGGCCTCGACTCGACGAGCGACGGGGATTTGTTCGGCGGCATCGACACCAGCATGGACATGTTTAACGGCTGGGACGGCATGGATCTGGGCGGGAGCTGATGGGGTTGTTCTGTCATGATACCAGGGGCGGAGGCGTCGGTTGGGCCGTTGCAAGTATGCTGCTAGAAGCGTTTGTTCCGTATAGGTCGCTACTACGAGGTAGAGGACACTCGGCTGTAATGCTGGTGCTTTGAGCAGCCAACATTGATGGATAGCTATGGTATTGATGGATATTGACTACGTTGGCTGCACTCTCAGCGATGCTACAGGGACTGCTCGCTGGATTTGGGGCTCTTGGGGCTCAATTGAGTTGGAGGTGACGACGGTCCCCACACGAGTTGGAACCTGGAAGGCGCCACCAGGCAATTGGAGAGAGGCCACATTTCTCCCATCCACGTGCGCACAACCCCATCAGCGCTGCTCTTCCTCCCTCGTCCCATCACCACCTCCTTCACCACCACCGACCCCGTTCGCTTCCCTGTCCTTCTCGCCCCAATTGAGTCGAGGGATCGCAGACCGCATCGACTCGATCCGCCGCCATGCTCTTCTCGTCGTCCCTGCTCGCCGTCCTGGCCGTCCAGGTTTGGGGTGCTGTCGCCCAGGTAGGTTTGCTTGCCTCGCCCGACGCCACATGATGGTCCTGCCGCGGCCTCCCGTGGTGCTCCTCGCGTGCGTCCTTTGCGCGTCGCGGGCTCCTGCGCGGTGCTCTTCTTGCGCCTGCGCCGCTGAGCTCGTGGCGCCGTCGTTGCAGCGCTCTCTGGGCAGCCACTTGCTGACCGCGCGCGCTCTTCCCGACACCATAGGCCGATGCCGCCCCTGAAGCCGACGTCGATGGCGCCACCTACTCTGCGCAGTCGGAGCTCGCGGCCGTCGTCAAGACGACCTTTCCCGATGCCGACCTCCTCGGCGTGCGCCTCATCAACGGCCGGCCGACCAAGGCGCTCATCGAGGTGACCAACAACGAGGACGGGCCCCTCAGCGTCGACTTCGTCACTGGCGTGCTCGTCACGACCAAGGAGCTGCCCGCCGATGCCCCTGTCTACCAGGGCATCGTTCGCAACCTCACGGCCGTCCAGTACAACCTCGCCGTCGAAGCCGGCGAGACCAAGTCGATCCCCTACTCGTTTGCGCTGGACATGCAGCCTCAGGACGTTCGTCTGCAGCTCGTCGCTGTCATCACCAACGCCAAGGGCAACCTCTTTCAGATTGCCGCCCACGATGGGTCCGCCTCCATTGTCGAGGCTCCCACCAGCTTCTTCGATCCCCAGATGTACGTCGCTGTTGCCCATGACGTGCAGCAGCACGAGCGCAGGTTCCCCGTTGGTGTTCAGATTGGCTGACCCTTGTACCCCCTCGTAGCATCTTCCTCTACCTCGTCCTCTCGGGCGTCTTCGCTGGCACCCTTTACTTTGTCTACAAGACCTGGATCGAGGCCCTCTTCCCTCAGGCCAAGCGCACCAAGTCAGCCAAGAAGAGCAAGAAGGTTGTCGACGCCGACGCCGCTCTCTCCGGCTCCGAGTCTGCCGGCGCGTCCACCGGCGCCAGCAAGACGTACGACGAGAGCTGGATCCCCAACCACCACATCGCCCGCCCCTCCGCCAAGCGCGTCAAGTCCACCGCCAGCAACAAGAAGAAGACCGTCGAGTAAGCGTGCTTCTCAACTCTGTTGGGCGAAATTCACCGGCATGGGATATTCTCTGGCCAATTTGAAGCAAATGGCTGTCTGAAAGGTGACCGGCATTCAGCCCCATTTTCTGGGTATATTTGGGGGAGGTGGCTAGAAAATGCATCGGTCGAGTGAGCGAAATTGTTGTACAATATTGTGCCAGCGGCGGATTAGAAAATAACAGCGTCTTCACCACCATCGTCGCACGTGCTCCATATGGAATACCACGTTGCGGAGTTCAAGGTCAAATATCCCTTGATTGTCTATTGTTCCCCTCTAGTTGGTACAAACCCTTGTTATAGCTTGAGCTAAGGGGCACCTCAACTACAGCGCTGCCATGATCGTACATTCGAAAATATCGTTGCTCCGTGAACACGTCTCGTGTCGTGTCGTCTCGTCTGGTTCATCGCATCTCCAACCTCCGCTCCTCCGCCGCCTCGCCCGCCATGTAGCTCATCACGGCCTTTTCCTGCAGGCGGCCGTCCCTCTGCGGCCCCTCCCCAGCAGCAGCAGCAGCAGCCGCGTGCCCGAACAGGCACTCCCACAGGTCGCCCTTGTCGACCATCTCGCCCGCCGACCTGTCCTTGCTCATGAGCCGCGACAGCGCCGCGTGCTCGAGCTCGAGCGTGTTGGCGGCGTCGAAGCTCGCGTCGAGGAGGTCGTCGGGCGGCGTGGCCTCCCTGGCCTTGGCTCTGGCCTTGTTGCCGCGCCGGCCCATGTGCGCCATGCGGCGCTGGACCGAGAGGTTGTAGATGCTCTCCTCGACGGTGCCGGAGACGAGGTACAGCCAGACGGTCGTCTCGTGCTGCTGGCCGATGCGGTCGACGCGGGCAATGGCCTGCAGCTCGAGCGGCGTGTTGAGGAGGGGCTCGCAGAGAAAGACGTGCGAGGCGTTGACGAGGTTGAGGCCCGACGAGTGGGCGCGCGCGTGCAGCAGGAAGACCTCGACGGCAGGGTCCTCCTTGAACTTTGTGATGCCCTCGGCGTCGTCGATGGAGGCGTGGCCGATGTGGAAGCGCCGGAAGGCGTTGCGCAGGACGTTGAGGAAGTCTCGGTACTGCGAGAAGACGATGGCCTTGGCCCCGGGGTCCGACTCCCTCAGCCACAAGAGGTGCCGGACCAGGGTATCGACCTTGGTCGTAAATGAGGGCCCGTCGAGCTCGATGTTTTTGATCTCCGCCAGCTTCTCTGAGTTGAACTCTGAATAGATGGCTGTCTTGACCCGCTTCTGGGGCGAGTTCGGCGTCTGGTCATCTGCGGCTGCCCGTCCCGGTTCGTCGCTCCTGACCTGGAGCTCCTGCGGCTTGATGGTGATGTCGTGGAGATTCGAGGGCTTTAGTCCCTTCTTGCAGACAGGGCAGTTGTGGTGCGCCCTGAACCACAGCGCCATGCACTCCTTGCAGAACTGGTGGCCACAGACGGTCAGGACGCCCGTCACGAATGGCATCTGACAGATGACGCACATTCGGGGTTCGCTGGACTTGGAGCCCGCCTCCTTCAGGTTCACAACTATATGTTGTTAGTGTTGCCGCATAGTGCATAGGGGCAGTGGCGGAGGGCTCACGGTATCTGTGCTTCGCCTCGGCAGACGACAGCTTCCGCCGCAAATCCTCCTCGGCTTGCTTCATCCTCGCAACCACGCCTTCAGACTTGGGGCCATCATGCGGAAGAACAGCATCTGAGACGGCTTGCAGCTGGCGGTAGTACTCCAAGCGAGTATTCATTGCCACTTTGAAGCTCTCAATCTCCGACTCGAGAGACAACGCCGCTTTGTTCTGCTCGGTGAGCTGCGCCTGTGTGGCCTTTAGCTGATCCGATGCAATCTTGGACTCCATCGCCTCGCGAGCACTCTCTGAAACATCATGAGCCAATCGTGACTGTAGACCGCGGAAGTCGCTGATGGCCCCTCGCATGGAAATATGACCCAGCCCCGGCTTGATTTCTGCTCGTTTCTTGAGCATTTCGAGAAGCATCTCGGGCGCCGGTCCACCTCCCTCCTTGGCGAGCTTTATGGACGTCTCCGTCTCGTACCTGACGAGCTCGTTTACCTGCCCCGATATAGCGTCCAGACGATCGGCGATGGCAGCCCTCAACACCTGGACGTAGACCATGAGCAACTCTTGAAACTTTGCTGAATCGCCGAGTTCCTCCCCCGTCGTTTCGACATCGTCGTCCTCGTCAACAAGCGGTCGCAAGAGGAGTTGGACAACTTCCTCTCGCCAGCCATCCAAGACGTTGGCCTGTTGATTCAGCTCGCCGTAGAGCATGTCCAGTTTGTCTATTATGCGACCGCTCTCGATTCCCTTCTCTGCCTTGATGACAAGCTCGGGGATTTCTGTGAACGTTTGGTTTGCAGCCTTGCGCGCAATCTTGTTCATGAGCCGACTAGCTTTGCGGTTGCTCTCCCGCAGAATCTCTCTTCGTAAGACCTTTGCCTTCTCGTATCCGTCATCCTCAAGCTTCTTCAGCCGTTTGAACTCATCAGTTTCTGGCTCTGTCATCTCGACGTTGTCTCTGATCTGGAAGTAGGCGTTGGCGCAAAAGAAGACAGCCTTGTGGTGCAACTCCAGGGCTGAGCGCAACCTGCGCCGGCATTCGCCGATTCGTCCCTTGATTTCTCCCTCCTCATGCTCGTCATCAGACTCTGAGGAGATTTCGAGGGCATCATCCTCCGCCTTCTTGACAGCTTCGTCACCGCCGTGCTCTCGTATGGCATCTTTAAGCCTCGTTCGGGCATCTGCGACAAGTTTCTCGGTTTCGGTCCGCACGTCCTCCCATATCGTGAGGGCTTCTCCCACTTGGGGGCTGTTCTCGTATAGCTGTCCTCGAGCGAGCCGAGTCGAAAGGTAAGCTCTTTCGTCGATTCTGATGGCATTCTCATTTTGATCAAGCATGGCATCCAGAACTTCGTCAACGGTTCTCATAGGACGGGCTTTACTGAAGCCGAGAAGTCGACGATTATACACTCCAACCTCTGGATGTAGCGTGGTCTGGCGTAAGCGGTTAAGCCAAATCCTCATGACATCTTCATAGTCTTCTGGCTTCCAGTCTTCGACTATAGGAGCACCATCCAAATCGAGGTTACACTCTCCGGCCATCTCCTTGAAGAGTGACTGGTAGTGCTGCTCCTCAACTGCGGTGAATGGCATGTTGATGACATAACGCTTTTGGGGAGGCAATAGAATCTCTTCCCGTACCAAAGCCTTGGTGTGGCGTAGCGAGATTGATCTAAAAATTCGTTGGAATATCGGCTTGTGGTGCTTGATGAGTCCCTGCCAAACTTGAGGCGCAGAGCAGTAAGGCTCGTATCGCAGGAATAGCAGGAGGCCGAGCAGATCCCTGACGTCGTCTTTTACAGGAGTTCCGGTGATTCCCCAGGCGTTGATCCGGGGAATCACACGAGCCACCGTCGCGGCTTGGCTGTAGCCGTTCTCAATCATTTGCGCCTCATCCAAGCAGAGTCTCCACCACAATATCTTCACAAGAGGCGACATCGTACGAGGGTACGCTCTTTCATATCTCCGGGATCGTTGCGGCGGTTCTAGCGTAAAGTGAAGCTCGGCGGAAAACACCGCGTACGTCGTGATGACAACATCATACGTTGCCAGCTCCGCCACTGTCTCTTCGACTTCGCCCTGTTGCAGCTTTCTGCATCCTTGGTAGTGCTTGACACGCAAGTTTGGCGCGTGTCGCGATATTTCAGATATCCATTGCGGCCTCAACGATTCCGGTGTGACAATTAAAGTTGCACGGCTCGGCATGAGTCTCGCCTCGAGTCGAGTTTCTTCTGGCGCTGGTGGACTGGGCCGGCCGTTGAGCAGTATGAGTCCAAGAATTTCAAGAGTCTTGCCCAGCCCCATCTCCTCGGCAAGGATACCCCCTTTCACCGCCGCGCCCGCCTGTCGATACAAAGATGTATCTCTGGTGATGGTTTGAAACACATCGCTCACGAAGACATCATTGCCTTCTGTGTCCCGAGCAACTCTAAACCCGTCGATTCCGGACACGTCATTCTCTTTTGGTGTTCGTTGAAGGCCCGAGTCCGCACCTGACCACTGCATGCCTTCCCTACCCAGAAGCCACTGCAGCGTTCTGTTCTGATAGGGAAATAGCGTCGCTTCCAGTCCAGGGACTTTTATCGTTTGGGATATGTGGTCATCTTTCGGCGGTACATACGCTGCATCGTAGAAGTCCATCGGGGACCATGCAGCGTCATCTCTGGTCGGCTTGGGAGTCGGGAAGAAAACATCGAGGAGCGTTTGGCTGACCTTGCGGTCGGTGGTGTTTCTCAGAGGCAAATATGGTGACGGAGTCTCGTTCCAGAAAAGCTCGAAAGAACACTTCACGGAAACCATCTCTCCGTCACGCTCAATCAACATGTGAACCGCCTTCCAAATGGCTCCAGGTGAGATCTGCTTCGAATTGTATCGGTTGCTGTGTCTGACAACCTCCTGTATCCGACGTACACTTTCGGTCACATCTTGCGGCACCAAAGCGATGTCGGTCAAAAGGGAGCCCAATGGAGAAGCTGACGACCGGGACGAAATAGTCAAGCATAAGTCGGTAAAGTGTCCGGTTCTGACATGGAAATCGAGGTGCAATCCAGCATTGTGGACTGTCCTGGTGAAGCTCGCTGGCGCCTGTTCCGTGCACCGACGGCAAAAGGATACTTCGCCCTTCGCAACCGAGACAGAAGAGCTGGGGCGTGCTTCGACTTTGCGACGCTTTGGGGATCGTTCAGAGTCGGACGAGGCCTGCTGGGGCACGTCGGCGGCATCGGGCGACGGAATTGACAACAAGTATTCGAGAACGCCAGACGGCAGCTCATCTGTTCACCTGCTGTCAGATAGGCTCACGCTTCGCGAAGACATCTCTGTGCGCACCCTCAAAGCCGACGGCGACTCGCGCTGTAAGTAGACCCTTCCCGCCCCGTCGAGCCGTCGCTTTTGTCCGAGGCATCTTAAATCATGCGCTCGACGGCTCTGTCACGCGACTGGGCTTTGCCGCGTCTACTATCGCATAGCTTATGGGAAGGTTCTGGCGAGCGTGAACAGAAAAGAAGGTGGGAGCGGTTGTCCAGTTGCCTGGACGGATCGCGGGACGTCAGCCTAATAGCTGTTGCCCCACCATGATAACCCGCTACCAATAGATAAGGAGCGCAGGGCGTGTGCCACAACGGGTGCGGTGGGACCCGTAGCCTTGCTTACCTAAGTCACCAACATCAAATTTCCAGATGGCCTGGGTTCTTGAGCAGCTCGCGATGTCTTGCCGAGCGACGACTGGAGACTGCATGCTGGCAGTTGCGCCGCCCGACACATCATAACAGGTACGTCTCGAAGTATTGATCATGCTTGCTTGCTTTACATGCTCCAATGGCAATGGGCTGACGCGACTACCTCTGCAGCCAACATGAGAGCCGACCGGCTCCGGCCATACCTGCGCCTGCTCGCGCCGAGCGTCAACCTCTCGGGCGCCAGCCAAACCAGATGGCTTCACAAGACTAGACCCGCGCCGGCGATCCCCCAGCCTCGGCCGTTCGTTCCCGACGTCCAGACCTTCCTCACCCTCATCGGGCGGGGGCTCAACAAGCACGCCTCCAAGTTCCCGTCCTGGGAAGCCCTCTTCTCCCTCACATCGCCACAGCTCAAGGAGATTGGCATCGAGCCGCCGCGGAACCGGCGGTACCTGCTACAGTGGATGCAGCGATACCGGGAGGGCGCGTTGGGTCCTGGCGGCGACTTCCAGTTCGTCAAGAACGGCGAGGCGGTCCTCAAGGTCGCCACGCCACCGGCGTCGGTCGTCAGCGACGCGAAATACGTCGTCAACATCCCGCACAGCGAGGAGCCAGCTGCAGCTGCAGAGGCGCCGTCGACGCTACCACGGCCGAATGGGTACACAGTGCATGGACTCAAGTCAATAGCCGGGCCGTATGCGACGCCGCTGTCGGGGCAGGCTGGAGCAGTTGTCAAGGTCACGGAGGGCATGTGGGAGCACCGTCGGGGACGCAAGATTGACGGTGGCGAGCGGCGGAGGGCGGAGGTGCGCTTCAAGAAGCGTTCCGCGGAGCGTAGGGCGGAGCGCGAAGCAGAGGCACTGGCAAACATGTAAACGGGGGTGCATCAAGGATGACGGAAAGATGTCCAGCAATTTTCTGTGTACTCTAGAATTGTATTGATAGTAAAGGGACATGGTCCGCCAAATATCGTCCTGAGTTGAGGGACGCGGGCATTGCGTATCCTTCGTACCCATTATTCTTGCACGCGATACAAGGGAATGCTGATGCATGCATGGATGACACACTCTTCCATGAGTGGTGTAGTCTGAGCCTACCACGTCTGAAAGTAAATCACGGGCACTTTGCCATCCTCCGACGGGGCGAGGCACGGCCAAGGAAGTTTGTAACAACCCCATGGCAGGTATAGG
The DNA here is from genome assembly GCA_024340505.1 of Tolypocladium nubicola. Classification (NCBI taxonomy): domain Eukaryota; kingdom Fungi; phylum Ascomycota; class Sordariomycetes; order Hypocreales; family Ophiocordycipitaceae; genus Tolypocladium; species Tolypocladium nubicola. The sequence continues at coordinate 44,433 of JALHCA010000153.1, forward strand.
GTAGCCAGGGATGCGAGCCGGAGCCGGAAGGTCTGGACTTTACCACCTCCGTCGCCATTGACCGATTAGGATGGGCTGCGAGGCTCAGCATTGATACAATGAAGAGGCAATGCGCAATATGTATTGTTTTGTGGTGACATGGGTCCTGGGCACTGGCACTTCGCATTAGGTACCGAGGGCACAGCCAAAGTGCTGCTCCACGGAGTTGTGACTACAGTAAGCGCAGCATCACCAGAAGCCGCAGGTCCAGAACGATGAGGTGCCTACGAAGTACGGCCCCGCTCTGCAAAGCATAGAACATGCCCAAGTCTCCGACAGGGGTGGCAGGTCTTCCGGTGGCGGCTGCTAGGACCGGATGCTTGTTTCAACGACCGTTGTCGACGCCGGGCGCCGTTGTTCGTCGACTCTTCTTTGGGATCAAGCGAGCACAGCGAGGATCGTGTGTCAGCGATGACCAAGCGCAGGGTTGGCAAGTGGGCTCGACGGACGGAGCTCGCGCGACCCAGGGGATGAGACACCCCCCGCTATCCACGCGCTCGGGACCTGCGTCATCAACGCTCGTTGGGCTGACGGCCACGTTGTAGGATGATCCGAGATCAACTGGGGTCTGGGAACCATAACTTTTGGCTAATAACGAAGCCGAATTAAACATATCGTCGAATGTTTTGTGCAAGTCTCTACGACTCAGCACGCAAGGGCGCACATTGACAGCTCAGCTCAGCTCTGGCGATACAGCCGTCATCGGCTATAAGGCGTCTCCGGCATCATCTGGCGTCTGCAGCCAGATACGAGCGACACGAAGGCAGCCATGTACGGCACGAAAGTCACAGGGCTGAGTGTGGCTGGACCGGGGTAGCAAGTCGCCTCCGCTGTGAGTGCTCTGTGCGATACACCTCGCTTTGAGGAACCCTTTGCGACGGAGAAGCCCTTTTCGATGGTCGCATGTTCCATGCGGCTTCCAAGACTGTTTACAAGCCCATCTTCGCCACTCACCTGAAGTTGCTATTCACCCACTTCCCGAGCGCAATTCACCCTGGCTGGTAGTGACTGGCTGTTAGCCGCTTGGCTCGTGGTGACAAACCCAGACGCAGGTCGGCAGATAAACCATCTCCAAGCCCATGATGGTTGATCCCTGGAAACCGATCCTGACTGATCTCCCTTGGGAGGACCACCCTGCTCCTCGGCTTTGACGAAGGAAGAGGGCTTACCTCCTGGGGGCGTTGCGTCTGCACTATCATGCATGGAAGCATCCTTGCTTTCCCCTTACTGTAGCGGAGTTACAAGCACTAAAGAGTCGTCCCGTTGCGAGCAGTCTAGCACGATCTCCTAGCTGCATGCTGTCTCCATCGTGTCTCGCCGATGAGCTGTGAATTGTCAGCAGCAGTCACATAGCCCCAGAAGCCCGTTGCAACCACTGCCGCCGATGCATGTGTGCCGACCCCCATTTCGCCTTCGCTCGTACTGGTCGCACGCGGATGTACCCATACGGGTGCGTCCCCCAGTCCCAGGATCTTGTGGGGTGTGCCAGGCCAACGTGCGTGCTCGCATCATTGGCGTCTACCTGTTTCAATTAAATACGACACTTTCGAGACACTGTACCGCGGAGACACTGTACCGCGGAAGTTGGCAGGAGATGTCAATTTGTCCAGAGACCATTCGGGTGGTTCATGACTCAAATTGGGCCGGGTGGTCGAGAGATAAGCCACGCAAAGTCCTTTGGAGTGACAGTGGCCACCTTGGAGCTTTGTGAATTACTCCCGTGTTGTCAGTTCTGGGGTGACAATTTCCGTCGTTAGCTATACCGTGTAATTGAAATGCGGCAGAGGTTCCGGAGCCAAGTACGCCAAGGTTGCATGGTAAGCTGTCATCCCTTTGGTACGAAGTATAAGTGGCGATGCAGCAAGTCTATCCCGCCACCCGTTTCTCTTTGCTAGTTGGCTCCCCCTTTCGACATTGCCACTGGAACAGGGTTAAGAGGCCCCCTAAAGGCTGCTGTCGAATCTTGCCGTTTGCCTCGCATCCCTCCCATTTCGGTATCTGGGGTATCGTGAGCCGAACAACGACGAGGGGAAGACGTACGGGCAGAGTGAACTATGCCTTCCCTAGAAGGGCAATGCCTGGTCCCAACGTAGAAACCAGCGCCTAGGTTCAAACCTTTGCCAGGGCCATGGAGGTGAGTTGAGTCTCGAGAGGATCTTGATGAGGGTGGCACCACTTCGGAAAGGAGTGCATCCAGTCATTAACCTGGCCTGCTAATTTGACCAATCTGCTGGGTTGGATATTTTAGGACCAAAACAAAGATGTATATCCCACGAATGGAAGCATTGCGGGCCTGCAGCTAGGAAAAGGAAGGGAGGGGCGCGTTGGTGGGAGATTGGATGCAGCTTTTGCGGAGCTACGGCAATGCGCAGAGCCGAGCTGGCGATAGGGACATCGGACATCTTTTAGATAGATGCAGCATGTATTGCGCAGTGCCGCTTCGCCATGGCGGTTTGTTGCCAATCGGATGGGCACTTATCAGTGAAGGCCCATGCCCGAGGACGTCGCAGGGCTAGAGTTCTGGTATCTTGGATCGAAGATGCGGTTGGCGTTGATGGTTCGTTCCAAGCTGAATCTGTGCCGTCATTCAAGGCTCCGCTAGCTGGCGGGATGCATAGAAGCTTCCGGGGGTGTATTTTGTAAGGACAGGCACAGAGGTACTCGTACGATTGCGCTGTGACGATACATGGGGCGGACAGCAGTGCAGCACCACACGCCACCACCACGTCTGAGAAGCTCCTGTTCTCAATTTCGTCACGGGACCTAAAGCTCTGCAGGGTTGTTGTGGCCTTCCTTGGCGGCATCATCGTCGCGGCCGCTGCGTCGAATCGTCAGTCCCAGGCCGCTGCTTGCAGACACGGAGCGTTGCAGTTGCATTCGCAAACAGGCGATACTCAGACATGAGGACAAATCGACGGGGTTAAGTGGGCGTTAAGCTTCGCCGTAGCGATAGCGACAATAACGTGTTCTCCGTCGATTCTCCACCGTCGACTGTCGGGCATGGGTGACTTTGCCGCCGCTGGGTCTGGTTGTATGTAGCCTGGAGGATCCGCCAGTGCGTGGAAGGGTCTCGCGCGTACTCACCCGCAGGCACTCGAGCACGCTTCCCCTGGCTCGCAGACAGAACCTTGGAAGACTTCTGCAAACTGAAAGGCGTGGTGCAGCAGTGACATGTGGTGCCCCGGAAAGGTGTGGCCAGCGAGCTGCAGCGCGCGCCTGCACTGCATCGTCGACACGAGGCACAAGCTGCAGCACGCTGCAATGGTCCAACCGGCGCGACCAAGCAGGTGGCTTGTACGGGACGACAGCTGCAGCGCATGGCGAGCTTGCTGCATCCAAGACAAGACGGCCTGACGTGCAAGCATGGAACGTGCAGCCCCGGTGGGTGAGCCAGGTTGGCGTGGCCATTTCTCCGACAGTGGACTGGACGACGCCGCCCGCCACGCACAACCCTGGAGAGACACGCCGGATCCTTGCCAACCTGCAGCGGCACCACGAGCACCGCGCTCCCAGGCCCCGTGCGGTGCCATGGTTGCCATGCGATGCCCTCACGGCTGGCGGTTATGCCAGCCGCAGGGCCGCGTTGGGGGCGGGATGGAAGGGTTCGGCACCTCTGCAGGGCTTCGGGTCGTCTTCTCGTTGGCCGTCGACGCCGCGGTTGGCGCATCGCCCATTGCCGATGTCACCTCGCCGGCCATGTGTCAATGTTCGCTCGCATCGTCCCACGGCCTGGACCCCGGGATGGAATGTTGGATGGTCGATGCGAGTCTGACTGGGGCTGGAGATGCCGACTGAGACGGCCGCGGTCGAGGAAGCCATACGAGTAGGCAACTACCCCGTATTCGTGGACGAGGCCATTTGAGATTTTTGACAAAAGAACCCATTCGAGACATGTTCCCAGAATCCAACGGCTTGGCTTTGACGAGCAATGACATCGACGACAGACGCAATCGGAATTGGTCGTTTGCCTGCGTGACCCCATGGCCATGATGCATCCTACATGCTACGTGCCATGGCGTTCGGGACGCGAATTCGACGCCGTTGGGTATGCCGAGTGCTATCGCCGGCATGCGCGCTACGAGTACGAAGTACACGCATATGTGCCATGACTGGTTCGCTGCACGTTCCCACCCACGGTGACGGTGATCATCTCGCCAACTGCCAAGCGCTGAACATGCGACGGATACGCGGGCGGGAGCATGGGGAGGGAGGCGTTGGCGGCGTTGGCGCACCCGTTCACCCGCACCGTCGTACCGAGCTGGAGCTGGGCTGTGTTAGTCGTCGCATCAGGCGCAGGGTGTGGTTCACTTCACAGCGTCCCCGATGGCGTGGTGGGCAAAGGCTTGCCTCGTCGTTCCGTTCGGACAACCTCGTCACCCGCCTCCGAGCACGGAGGGGAGGGCGGAGCGGACTGGGACCGGGACGGGATTGGCAAGAGCCGGTAGTGCCGGCGCTGAAACTAGCAGAAGCAGAAAACATCACGCGTTGCCGTTGGGAGGTTCTTTTGCTGTTTCAATATGGAGTCCTGAACGAGGTTGTACAAAACGGATCCAGTACAGAGTACGTGCATTTGGCCCCATTGATGAGTTTGCGGGTGGTGCTTCTCAGGCAAGCTATAACCCACCTCGACGGATCTGGAGCTTCTGGGCATTGCTCGTACGAGTTGCCCCGACCGCCAGCTCGCCGGGCTAATATTAAACACATGGCGCCCTGGGGCCAATGGCATGGCATTTCGGCCCGCGTTCCAGCCAGGCTTCTAGAGAGGGAGGAAGATGCACTGGGGCTCACGCAGTGTCCAGAGGGGTACCCGTGCGTGGGTGGCGCTGACGGCGCCAGAGGGTGCCACTGCCAACCTGGTCCCCAGCGATCCCCAGCGGGCTCTAGCGGCGCGGCTTGGTTGGGTGGCAAGTCCCGTGCGTGCTGCGTTGCCCGTCGTATATCTCGCTTTCCTCCATCTTCGCTCAATACCTCCCCAACTCGTATAGGCGGTGGATGCGCCACGCCTTCGCTCACATCAGGGTGCCAAACCCTTGTTGGCGGTGGAGGGCCTTTTTTACCATGGCGTTTCGCGGGTGCCATCCTCTTCGCAATGACTCACGATTGGCCGCCCTGCAGCGATGAGATGGCACAGGCTCACTGGGAAGGTGCCTGAGCCTCTGGTTCAGCCCGGGGCCGAATGCAGCATCATTTCGCGCCCTTGGGCTTCGCACGCACATCATGGTGCTCCCGCGGGTACCGTACTGAAGCAATTGACTTGAGCATCCGGACTCAACAAGAGGCGGACCCGGTCGCCGACCTCGAGGAAACCCCGCAGTCGCATCGATCGAGCATAGACGACTCACCTCTTTCAATCGATCCAGGGTCCAGCGCTGTATTGCGCCTGGAGTCCCCCCACTGGGGACTGCTGGGCCCGGTAGTTGTCGCACAGTCCATTCAGCTGGCTGCCTGTCATTCCCCTTTGGGTCAGCAGTGCGGTGCTGCTGGATGTGCCAAAACGTCCACGTCCCTCGTTGGCGGTAAGTGGTCTGCGGTTCGCCGGTGCAGAGTCACCCGCGCCCTACCACCGGCGCGGTACCGGTACTTGCACAGGGCAGGGCTGTACTCGTAGCATGTCGCTGAAGGGCGATATCATGCAGCGAGTGGGGAGACACGACCTGGCAACAAAGCAAGTTACTTTTCACCTTCCCACGGGTTTGCGTCTGACTTTCGCTGTGCTACTCCGTACATGGTGCAGATCTACCCACCCCGTTGACACTAAAAGCACTAAATCAACTGCACACTCCCCAAGGCACCATCCCTTCCGCACATCACAATGGCTCACACCACAAACCGCCAGCGCAAGAAGCCAACAGGCTTCACGATAGGCCGTACGAGGTACATCGCCTTACCTTACACGCCCCTGGCCTGCTCACTAAGCGCCCAACCGCACCCCTTCCTCCCTGCTGCCCGTCCCTGGCATACGAGTACCTAAGGTAGGCTCCGTTGGCGCTCCAGGACAGACAGGGCTGCGCTGGGCTGGCCGGCTCTCGCTTGTTTGTTTCATCAACGGGCCTTCTGGCCCGAGACTGCCCAGTGCCCGCCACTTGCTCTGCCCCTACTCCCCATTTGGCACGCCGTGGCTGCGGCCGACGACAGGGGGACCCAGGAGTCACTCGCTCGTCTGCGACCTTCGTCACCATGCCAGCCCCGCGATTGTACGAGTAGTCTGCCCTACCAGGCCAGGTTCCTACACCTCCAGAGCCGTGACATGTCCCGGTGCCGAGCGCGTGCTAGAGGAGGGAAGGGGGGGGGGGGGG
>JALHCA010001177.1:0-47376 GCA_024340505.1 Tolypocladium nubicola
CGACATCGGCAAGGTGGTGTGGCTCGTGTGTGGCTGAATGTGGGGGGGTGCGTACGAATTGAGAGTTGGGTGCGTATTAATAGAGACTGTCTTGAACTTATCCATTCAGGGGTGGGGAGCTGACTGGACAGGCTTGTTAGCCTACAGTTTCGTGGAGGGACATTAAGGGCTTTAGTATCTTTCTGTTCAAGATTTATCCCTATGCAAATAAGGTAGAGATTCAACATCTCGTTATGCTGGAAAAATTGCTACGTATACGCAAGATCTACATCGTGTGCCCGCTGGCCGTCTCTCGCCTGCAGCCTTTCATCCTAATAACCTAGTGTCTCGTGGAACTCCCCTTCTGGGCTACATTGCGGTCAGCTAGTGTTGGAAGCCGCGACCCCATCACCAGCAGCGAGTCGGGAACTCCTTGCGCTCGAGCCAACCTGGGTGGTCTTGGGACTATGATTTCAGGTATCTAGGCCTGGGGAGGGAGTGATAGATGGGGCTGTATGCGCTGCGGGGATGGTTGTCGGCGACGACTGCGACGCAGCCTCTCCTCTCAGCCAGGCCATTGTGAATAACACCTTGATCTCTTCTCTCCACAGGCTCGTAAAGGTACTTGCTTCTTTCTTCGTTGATCAGGCTTGCGCTTGCGGAGGCCACTGCTGGTCGTTTTTGTTCCTTACATCTCTGGGCGCCAGTGTAAGTCGGTTAGTAGTGGAGCAAGCGGCCAAGGTGGCTAGAATGAAACAGTGGCGCCTGAGACATTACGAGGATCTTGAACCCCCCAGAACCAAGGTCCTATTCTTGGTCACTCAACAGGCAGCCAATGCAGCATCGGAGGCTATAAATGCATGTTAGGCGTCGGATTACGCCGAGCCATCGCCCGACAGTCAGCCACCCGTTCAGTGGCGGGAATTCCTTTCCCCGCGGTTACACAAATGATGCCCTACAGGAACGGAGGCGGACAACGGTACAGTCACGGGACAACTCCGCCGTTGTGCTGCATGTCTTACAAGGTTGCCACAATGTCTCTCGGGTCAGCGGCCAGGAGCGGGCGCGAACGACGTGCTCTGGGGAAGCTGGCAAAGCTGACGCTCGAGCCGAGTCTGGGCTGTACCCAGACAAAGCAAAAACACGGAGGATGCCTGCAGCACCCTGGGTCGCTGTTGCTGGAGTGTGCCACAATTGCTGATACAGCGAGACGAAACTTTTGTATTTTGTCACCATGGTCTTAGAAACAATTAGAATGCCGTGCATGACTCTCCTGTTTGGCTCTAGTATCTGCATCTTGCAGCATGAGCTCGACCACTCGCATCGAGGCTTAGGTCTGACTCGGTAGAACTGAATAATATCCGCGCAAACACAAATCTCACTCGCTAGCATTTCCCAGGCTTTGGGCCCAGATTGTAACGCCTCTATTTTCTCCGTTGTTTTACTTCCTTTTGTCCGGTTCACAGGTGGGAGCTGAGGAAATCCAGGATGGCCGTGTATGTGAAGGAGGAACTGTACTGGAGGTTCAACCCATGCCCGGCGCCAGGGACGATCGTGGCGTTGAACGCAGAGGCCTTCAGAAAGGACCCCCTGGACATTTCGATCAGGTTCGGCGCAGAGTTGTTAATAATCATCGTGTTCAAGCAATCGCCGCCGCAGAAGGGGACGTCTCGCTCTAAGTCGAGGTTAGCTGGGTGAAGCCGAAAGATGAGGAAGCCCGGAAAGCGCAATTGCGCTCTGTCAGGTGTACAGAGCACGAACCTCCCGTGATGATGAGAACAGGCCCACCAAACTCGCTCGTCGGGCCCGTCGAGCCCACGGTGAGGAGCTCGCCGACCGTGGCAGGCTGGCCAGTCTGGGTGGCGGCGGAGAGGACCTCGGGGTCAAAGTCGCCGGGCGCAAAGAAATTGATGTGCACGCCGATGCTCGACTTGGGCGCCACGTAGCCCTCGGTGTACCGGTCCCTGAGCGTCGGGATCTCCTTGACGGGCACAAAGTTGCCGCCGAGCGCGAACAGGCCGATGAAGCTGGGCACCTGGCTGAAGCCCGTGAGGACAATAGCGTCGCTGATGTCGGGGTACATGCTGGTCAGCGCAAAGGTGATGGCCGAGCCGAACGAGTGCCCGACGTGCACGACCCTCCTGAACCGGAGCCCGTGGCCGGCGACGCTGCTGTCCCTGAATTGCTGCGTGAGCGCCTTGAGCGCGGCGACCTCGAGGAAGATCTGGATCTCGGAGACGGGGTCGCCGCGCGAGGAGCGGCCGATGCCCAGGCGGTCCCAGGCGAGCGTCGAGTAGCCCTGGTCGATGGCCCTGTCGACGTAGCTGTACCTGTAGCCGCAGGAGGGAAAGTCCCAGTAGCTGCGGTCGAAGCCCACGCCGTGCGTCAGGATCTGGAGCTCCTCGCCCGGCCCGTCGTCGGGCTCGCAGTACGTCGCGGCGAGCAGGTAGTCGCCCCTGACCGTCTCGTACCCCGTCGTGACGCTTTCCGTGTAGTTTGCGTTCTGCTTGCTGAAGTTGAGGAAGAAGTCGGAGACCTCGATCTCCGTCTTGGGCGGCTGGACGTTGAAGACGGCGTTGCGCGCGCTGATGTAGACGGGGACGACGATGTCCACGCATTGCTTCGCCGCGGCGGCCGAGGCCAGGGCAAGGAGGATGGCCGACTTGAACATGGCGCGGGCGCAACGAGACGTGACTTAACAATACTAAGTATATAGTAATAGGGCACTCACTGTAAGGGGCGTTGTGGGAGAGGCTCGCTGCAACGCCGGGAAAGGCAGGGGACGCGGCGAGGGTTATATCCTGGGGACAATCTGCGAGAGCGAGCTTGGGCCGCATCCCATAGAGTTTGGTCTCACTGATGGTTATCCGTAGAAGACACACTCGGTCTCGACGGAGTGACGCCCACGACTCGCCCGGCCGCGTCTACGGCGCCGCCTACGGACATGGAGCCGAGGCCATTCTGGGGATAAGCCCACAACCGCTAACTGTTTGCGGGCGCACCTGTAGGGACGGCCGCGGCGCAGGAAGGATGCCAGGGTCTTCGGGAGGAGTCGTGGCAGAGACCCGAGTCTGAGCTGCCTAGAGGCCTCGCAGCCCCATTCGATTGATCGAAGACAGGCCGGCGTGCGCGCAGCGACGATGGCTGGTCCCGTGTGACAAATGCCGAGCCGGCGGGTGCCATTGGCCCGTCACAAGTGCGTTCACGTCCGGCAGATCGCGGTCAAAAGCAAGCCGGTGAGCTCGAGGGGTTGGCGAGCTGCACGGCGAGGAGCTGCACATCTACCAATGCCCGAGGCACAGGGACAGCACCGGTCGGCCGCAACTCGAGCTGCTTTGCATACGCCAGTGAGAAGCGCGGCTACGTGGTACGGACAGGCCCGAAATAGCAGAGGAAACACGGGTCATCAAGGCTCTCGCGCGCCCACATCATGAGCCGACGCCCGCAGGCTGATGCTGTATGTCTCACTCAGTTCCGCTAGGGCGGCCTCGCGGGGGGGATGTCGAGATCAAGATCTTCATTCCGTCATCTTAGCTGACCTAGTCAGAAAAAGCAAAGGGGCGGTCGCTTGCGAGCACGGACGAGTCCTGGGGTTCTCCGGGGGCGGCTCAAGGCAACGGCGAGTCTTGGTCGCATGTTGGCCATGTTCCAGCTTCAACAGTGCGGTATTCCAAATCCTGCGTCCTGTTTGAGCCGCCGTGACGGCCGGTTTGGCATCCGGGGCGTTTGCCAGCCTGGCTTGGCGAGCGGAATAGAATACATCATGAAGCGAGGTCGCATCTGTTTCTGGCTTGGTGTTGCGTGCTTAGTTTTCTGTTAGTGCCCGCAAGGTCGGCAGCTGGCTTAGATCTCAGATAGATTGGGTTCGCCATGACGGTACTTCGTATTCCCCGCGGACTGGAGCATCTGCCATTGTCGAATGATGGGCTGTTTCCCGTGTTGGTGTCATTGCCGGAGGCTTGCAGGACCAGCGCCGAGTCTTCCGGCTCCGTCGGCTCCGCTCCAATCGTCATACATTCTTGCCCAGCCGACTCGCGCCGCTCAGCAGAGACAAGAACCCGCAACCGCTCGCGGCCGTGATCGCGTGAATAGATTGGAAGCGGCCTTTTCATTGCGCTGGGTCCGACACTAACACTTACACCAACACCACCAACACCGACAACTAGCAGCATGGCAATCACGGAACATACCCGCAGGTAGTGACCCGTAGTCCGTACTCGTAGCTGGACTCGGTCATTGTCGTGACTGGACTTTAGAGATGAATACCGCATATGCGCGTGCTTGAGTTCCATCGCCCCTTTCCTCCCCCGCCAACAGTCAACTGCCGTTGCACAACAGAACCAGGGTGCCACGGACGCCGAGGTCGTACGCCGAACGTGGCAACGCCAAGGCCGAAGGGGACGACATCAAGACTCGAGCCTCCTCCCAGCAAGCTAGCTCTACGACGTGTCCCGAGCAGCAGGAAGCGACCCGAAACCCCATGCCCAGCCTGCCCGTGGCAGTGGGCCGTGGGCTCGCCTGATCAAAGCTCCTCCGAGACAATGGCAGCTCCTCCGACTCCCCCCAGCAATCCTCACTCATCACCGTCACCGCCGTCTTTTCAGCTCGCCGACCTCGAGCAGTGGTCCTCGCTGCTTCACTCCCGCCGCCGGCCCCTGCTCGTCCACCTCGACGCCGATACCACCTGGCTGCTGCAGCTGCCCTACCCGGCGGCCGCACCACGCCCCCCTGGCCGCACGCACTTCAACTTCCTGCTTGATCCTTGGCTGCGGGGCCCCGAGAGTGATGTCGCCGGGTGGTTCAGCACGCAGCGGCACGCGGTGCTGGGCGGCGTCGCGACAGTGGCCGGCCTGAACGCCGCGCTGCGGGCCGTCGAGGGCCAGGGCGTTGCAGAAGATGGTGACCAGGATGGAACCGGTGCAGGGTCTGAGCCCCCGTTGTCGTATATCGACGTCGTCGCAATCTCGCACGAGTCCACTGACCATGGCCACCGCTCGACCCTCGAGGAGCTCCCGCGCCGGACGCCCGTCTTCGCGACCGACGTCGCAGCCGACCTGATCCGTAGCTGGGATCACTTCGACACAGTCCTCGCCACGCCCAGTCTCGGCGCTGGTGTCGACTGGACGCGGTTGACAGTCGCTCCCCTGCCCGACTGGCTTGCGATTGGCCACGTGGTGACGCCGGGCAACTTCCTCTACTACCACGCTGCCGTTGTCGTCGTCTTCCGTCTCGACCACGGCACGACGAGCAGCGGAGGCGAGGCCGTCCTCTGCACGCCCCACGGCATCGCGAGCCGCGAGCTCGAGGGCATGCCGTCGTCTGGCCTCAGGACGTTCGCGCTGCTCCACGGCATGCACGACGTGGCCCTCACGATGGCTCAGCAGCTCAGTCTCGGCGCCCTGAACGGCATCCGGGCCGTCGGCGCGCGCGGCGCCCGGTACTGGGTCGCGACGCACGACGAGGTCAGGCCGGGCCGGGGGGTTGTTGCGTCGCTTCCGGTACGGACGGTTTATACGCTCGAGGATGCTGTTGCACTTGAGCAGGAGCGGCTGCGAGAGACGGACGAGACGGTGCCCAGGTATCACTTTTGGGAGCTGGACTCTGGGGAGGGACTCGTCCTGGAGTAGCGGTCTGTCTGTGATGGTAATTGCCACCTCATGAGTATCTATATCTAGGCACTAATATATACACGATATCCAATATCTTCTCCTGTACACCTCCGCCCTCCAGCATCGCAGCTCGTCCTTCTCATCCAACTCGGCATTCATCTGTGCAACCAGGCCACCGCCCGCAAACAGCCCCATCTCAATCGCCTTGACCGCACTCCTCATCCCCGTCGCCGCATCTCCCGCCGCAAAGCACCCCCTCACGCTCGTCTCGTTGAACGGCGCCGTCGTCGCGATGTCCCCCCCGGGCGTCGTATCCAGCCCTAGCTGCGCTGCAAACGGCGCCCGCTGCTCGACGCGAGGGTGGTTCGCGACGAAGCCCTCCGCCTTGCTCGTCCCGTCGGCGAAGTGCAGCACCACGCCGGGGCCGGTGCCGTGCTCGAGCGCCACGCGAGCGATGCGCCGGTCGTCGTAGCTGACCTTGCGGCTGTGCAGCTGGGGTTTCACGGCGGCCAGGAGGGATGGGTTGGCGTTGGTGTAGATGGTCACGCCGCGGGAGAGGCGCTTGGCCATGAGGGTGGCGTGGGCGAGCATCTCGGGCGAGGTGGCGAGGCCGCTGGCGAGGGCGCCGACGGACTCGACGCCACGTTCTTCGAAGCCGTGGCAGAACATGCAGTGGAATCTGCACGTGTCAGTATCAAGCTCGTGACACACGGTGTGCAAATGAAGATGGATCACTCACATCCCCCGCCCCCAGCACTCCTCATACCCCGGAATGTCCTCCGGAAACACATCCCTCACACCAGTCCCCAGGCCCAGCTTCCTCCCGCGATACACGGTCCCCTGTTCATCTACCGCCTCGAACGTCCCACTGTCGATCTTTCGCACCTGCTTGATCGTGGCCGACCGAAACTCTATCGACGCGTACCTCCGCCGCAGGTCCTCGCGCACCTTGGCCCGAAACGCCGCCGGGTCGACGTGGTCGAAGCCGGGGACCGCGTGCATGTGCTCGGCGCGCGCGTTGCGGTACTCGCCCGAGTCGAGGACGAGCGCCGAGTAGACCTGCCGCGCGAGGGCGACGGCCATGGAGAGGCCTGCAGGGCCGCCGCCGATGATGAGCACGTCGTAGAGTGTCGGGGTTGCCATGATGCTGTTCTTTGGTCTCTGCTGTAGCTTTGCGTTGCAAGTCGCGGCCATGGCCAGACACACTCAGAATGAGGAGCGGCCGGTTATATAGCCATATAACCGAACATACGCGGCCTGGCAGACGCCGCAGCAGATGAGTCAGGAGAAGTCTCCAGCCGGGCACATACCGGGATTTCGAGGTCAGTCTCGGCTCCGGAAAAGTGGGGTCTTCGGGAAAGTGCCCGGGAAGTCTCCGGATTACCGCAATCGGCAGTCTTCCCCAAAGAGAGTCCGCAGACCTCGACTGCAGCACGCGATATTTGAATCAAATTTGAATTAACGGTTCAGTACTCATTTTAGTGCTATTCTTTCAAGAGATAACTGACGCTACACTGCCATGTAAGCGACTACACGCATCACAGGACGCCAAGCTCGGTAGTGCAATACAAGTATGCATGCATTCGCTGCTCTAGGAGTATTCTCTAGGAGCTGATCAAAATATCCAACATAGGTAGTAACAGGAAATTCAGCGCGCCAAACGCCGCTCTATGCAATCGATCCGTAGATGGACGGTCCAGGCACACCACTGTACAGTAGTATACACGTCAGGCCGGCTGCCAGAAGCTCAAGCGCCTGCAAACCGCGCGAGGTCTACGCAGCACCATCGCAATAGGTATCCCGTCCAGAAAAACGCCGTCCACTGCCGACAGGATAGGAAATAGGGTATCCGGGGCGGACCTGCTACGAGTCGTCGCCCAGCATGACCCAGGGGTCCGAGTGCGGGTTGTCCGCGCTTACGCGCACCTCCCGCTGGGAGGGCGTGTCGGTGTCGTCCAGCTCGCTGTCGGAGAAGCAGTCGTAGTCGGACAGCATGTCGGTGACCAGGTCGGGGGGCTGCGACGTGTCCACGTCGAACGAGGGCCGCGAGCCGGCGAGCTCGTACACGACGCGCAGGGGCGGGAAGGACTGCCGCGCCGCATGGTGACTCGCCTCGTCGTCGGCCGTCTCCGCGTCGTCGTGGCGGGAGGGCCGGAGGAACTGGGCGATGGCGGTATCGTCGCCCAGGTCCGAAAAGGAGAGGTCGAGGTGCAGCGGCGTCTCGGCGCCGAAGCCCCGGGACTTGCTGAACTTGCGCGCCCGCTTGGCGGGCCGGATGGAGTAGACGGGCTGCTCGTGCCGGATGCTGTTCAGGTCAAAGGCGGCGGGGCCGTCGCCGCGCTCCGGCTCCTCGTCGTAGAGCAGCCCCATGCGGTACAGCTCGGCGACCTGGGCGTCGTCGGCGGAGGGCGCGGGGCGGCCGAGGCGGACCTTGCCCCTGGAGGTGCTCGCATCGCGGAAGGCCTCCTCGCGCTCGAGCGTCGGCCGACGGACGAGGCGGAAGCGGTCGCTGGGCAACGGGATCTCGCTGCGGGCCAGGTCCCGGCCCTCGGCCTCGTCCTGCCCGTGCAAGCCGTGCGCGGGGCGGTTCCGGCAGCGCAGCCGGGGGGGCGGCCGCGCCGCGCCGTAGTGCCGACGAAGATCGTCCTCGAGGTGCGGCCGGAGCGCGCCGCGGTCGGCGTCGAGGGGTCTGCCATCGTCGGCGCTGTCGGCCTGCGCGAGGCGCTTCGCGTTGGCGCGGACGAGGTGGTTGAACGAGCGGTGGCGACCCGGGGCGGCGATGCGGCGCGGGAGATGGCGGTTCTGGATGACGGCGGACGGGAGGTCGCCGCGGACGGATTCAGCAGGATTCGGATCCATTCTCGGGGCCGTCTTGTAGGTGGCTATCAGGGTGGATGCGGTTGTCGAGAGAGGATAGGATAGTCAAGCCCAAGGCGTGAGGACGGCGTGCCGTGGTAGAGATGTCAGGTTGGAACGTCCGTGAAGACAGATGCCGCCAGGGCTGTCGGTGTAAGACGAGAAAGGGCGCGGGAGAAGGAAGCGCCAGAGGCAGTAAAAGCGCAGGAGTCGTCGCCCAGAAGCAACACGGCGGCTGCCCACGTCGACGGCGACTTATATCGAGGGGGAGGGCGTTGTCTCAGCCCACACGGTGATTGGCGGTGGCGGAGTCATCTGGACGCCCGGGTCGTGACGGCGATGGTGTGCGCATGACCGTGAGTCACCTCAGCCCAACGCTTTGGGGATGGTGCGGGTGGCGAGGCTCAGCCTCTGGATGGCTGCATCGCAGGCCCAGGCACCTTGGCGACCTGGAACCTCGGATCCCTCAGGCGTCGAGTGCCTTGGTCGTCATGCTGCGTCGCCAGTTTCGGAGTCGCGGGGAGGCCTGGCTGATGCATCCGTCGTCGCCGCCTCATCATCATACCTGGCCGGCCAGCGACCAGCCGGAAGCGGCCAGCCCCTATCGCATCCCTTCGCTAGGACCTTTGACGTCAAAACATCCACCTCGCGATATGCCCGTATCTGGAGGCCCCAGCCCTGCTATCGGCGCCCGGGCGTCACGCGCCGGCCGCGGCCAATCCAGAGCCCGCAGTCGGCGTGTGCCTGTGATGCCAGCCAGATTTGCTTGGCAGGCTGGCGGCCGCTGGCATTCGCCTCCAGGCTGCCTGGCGGCTGAAACGAGGCGGGCGCCGCGTTGCATCGGCGATATGCGCCGGGGCCTCACTTATACATCTCACGTATACGAAGTACACGGACAGGCAGCATCACCACTTACACGTCTACCCCGGCATCATTACGCGGCGTCAGAATCGCAGTTTGTTGATAGCTCGCCACCGCACCGCCTCTAACTCGGCATCTCCATCCCCCGCAGGTACTCCCTCACGCCCTCCATCTCCATCCCCCTCGCCGCGTTCAGCGTCCCCTCCACCGGCCACGCCACGCCCCGGCCCCCCGCAAACGTCTCCCGGTACTTGGCCATGGCGCTGGGGTCCTCGTCCATCTGCCTCGCCAGCGCCGCGCCGTCCCACAGCTCGCGCGCGAACGCCGTGCCCGGGAAGCGCTCCGCCAGCAGGTCCGCCAGCTCGCCGTACGACACGGTGTCGCCCGCCGTGTAGACCACCTCGTTGCGGATCCCGCGCGGGTCGAGCACCGCCTCGGCCGTCGCGCGCCCAATGTCCCGCGGCGTCGTGACCGTGATGCGCGTGTCCCAGCTGCCCAGCGCGCGCACCGTCCTCGCGCCGAGGTCGACGACGCCAAAGGCCGGCACGAAGAGGAAGCTCGTGAAAAGGCCCGTCGAGACGATCACCCACTCCGTGCCCGTCTGCCCGCGCAGCAGCCGCCGCACCGCGAGCTGCTCGTCGAACAGGTCCTGCGAGGAGCCCTCGCCGATGGCGTCGTAGTCCATGCCGAACTGCCAGGGGAAGAATCGCCGCACCTTGCCCTGCAGCGCTGCCCGCGCGAGCTTCATCTGCGTCCCCGCGGGCAGCTCCATGCCCGCGCACGACACCACCGTGTCGTACTGGGCGAAGATGGCCGCCAGCTCCGGCACCGACGCGAGCACCACGTCGGCCGCCTCGAAGCGCACGCCGAGCGCCTGCACGCGCTGCACCAGCCGCTTCTTCTCCGGCGCCGCCGAGTCCAGCGTGGCTTGCCGCAGCAGCACCGACACCCTGGTGTTCTTGCGCAGCGGGTGCGCGGCGAGGCCCTCGAGCACGCTGAGCCCGAGCTCGCCGCCGCCGATGACGAGTACGCTGTCCGTCATGGTCCTCGGCTGCCCGGTTTCGCGGTTGAGGGCTGCGAGGTTGGCCTCGGAGAGTTGCATGTGCATGGCCTGCCGGGCGAGACGCGACCTTTAATTCGACTTGGTGGCGGCGCTTGCTTAGAAATGCATTTTCGGCATCCGGAGTTAAACAAGGGCGGTGCAGGGAGTCTAAGTCCATTTATTCATCATGTTTTGTCCCCAAAGCCACGTACAGCTGGCGACATGCGCAGTTGCGGCGTGGCCGCTGTATATGACTAAACCCGGATGACGTCCACGGCAGATGCCACTGGCGCTCGTCTGCAATGTGGCGTGATAAGCATGCTATTATGCCAACAAGACCGTATGCTGGCCATGACCTCAAACAAGATATCCGACATGTACGAGTAGGGGCATCTCATCCAAACGCCAACTGCCATAACCTTGACGCCTCGCGGCCTACGTCTATTCGAGCTTCTTGTTGGCAAACCCCACCCGCGCCGACCCATAGTCAAACACCACAAACTGCGCCTTGAGCAGCACGTCGCCCAGCACCGCGAACCCGATGCCCCGCGACGTCTGGATCCCCCCGAAGCAGTGCGTCTCGTTGATGCGCCCGTAGTTGATGTACGAGCCCGGCACGACGCCGCGGTACGCGCCGATGCCGAACCGGAAGTCGGGCGGGTCCGTCGAGCAGGGATAGACCCTCATCCCTATCTTCTCGTCGATGCCGGACCCGGGGAGCCCGGCGTAGTAGCTGTCCACGATGCTGTCGGGCACCAGGAGCAGTGACGTGCCCGTGTCGACGATGCCGTTCCACGGGTGCGGCTCGTAGTCGTTGTCGCCGACCTGGAACCCGGACACCGATACCTTCCAGAACGACGAGAGCCGGTCTAGCTCGGCGTATTCGATGCGCCCCGTGTACTCGGAGTCGTCGATGTAGCCAAAGTTGTAGTTGCCGGGACGGCGCTTCTGCAAGTTGGCCGTGAACAGCGGCAGCGCGAGGTCCTCCTTGACGTTGTCGATATACGTCCGCTGCGGCGTCGGTCGAATGGTGTTGGCACGGCTGTTCGCCATGCCGAGAATGCCAGAGGAGAAGGAGTCGGAGGAAATGTCTCGCGACACGCGGACAGCGGCCTCGACGGCCTGGCGATTGACCGAGGTCGTCCCGATCTGCACGCGGTCCTCGTACACGATGCCCTCGGCGCTGCTGCCGTCACCGTACCTGATTTGCCAGCGTTCGCCCTCTAGCAGTGCGCTCGTTGAGGAGTCCTGAGGGCTGTACAGTGTCTGTCCGTTGACCATCCGCTTGGCCGTCTCCGTGGAGAATGTCCATCTGGGAGTGTTAGACACAGCCGGGGAAACCGAGCGCTCGGTGACGGCTTACAGGTCAGAGGACCCCGTGTCCAAGTTCAAGGGGATGGTTTGGCTCGGCGTGCCAATCTGGATAGCCACCACGTACTCCGAGTCGACGTTGGGCGCCGGGCTCGCCTTGACCGTTCCATTTTGTGGGCGGCCTTCTGCCCCGTATTAGCCACGCTCTTCAGTCGAACGACGAGTGAGTGTACTCTGTTGTTGCGTGAGGGCCAGGAACTTGGAGTTGAGTTCCGGGTTGATCTCCATGGCTCGCGACAGTTGCGGCGGCAGAGCCTGGGCGTACTTCATATGCGCCCTGGCAAAGGACATTGGCACATCGTGTCCTTGGAAGCGCCCATTCTGGATCTGCTTCAAGGTGAACGTCTTGCCTCCGCTCGGTGACTTGGGGGCCTCGGCGCGTGGTGCAGGAACGGCGCCTTCGGCCAGACAGGCCAAGGCAAAGGCAGCGAGCGTGGCCTTCATGATGCAACGAGTACTTCTTCCGCGGCTGCTTTGGCAGAACGGACCTGGCAGATGAGGTGGATTGGCGACGACAAAGGTGAGAGCGAAAAATATCTGTCTAGGAGTAGAGCACCACGACTATATATTAATCAACGCCATCAACCAAATGTCGTGCACCCGGCCTCTTCACATCTTCGCCAGTGGGTCGAGGGGTAATAATGGCTATCTTGCCTCGACTGGAACGTAGGGGACGGGCAGATGAGGAATGCGCGCACGAGGGTGCGACAAAATCTCCAGCAGAGCTCCCGAGATCGCATTCTAGAGAGCTCGCATGTCGCGCAAAGGGCCATGGCCGCAGGTGTCAGAGTGGCTGGCATGAGACATCCAGCCGACTAATACTCGAAGCACCCTCATCCCTGCTGTCAAGACACCGAGGGATGGGTCGAATACAGCGTATGGACTAATACGCAATCCATGGAAGTGGTCGTTTGCCAAACGCGATTTGGAATATATGCGCCTCGCCCTCGCGCGTCGCCACTCGGTGCCACTGGGCCTCGGGAATGGCCCCGGAGTACGGGCAAGTCCGAGATCTGACGTGGAGTCATCCATGCATATCGTCGTCAAGACTCATCGTGAGTGAGTCCTTGATGGGCATGAGGCGCAGAGCCTGACTGTGGTTCCTCACGGCCATGACGCCGCTTGGTGTTCTGCCGCTGCATGACAGCCCAACTTAGCAGGGACTAAATTTGCCCCCCCGTGAGTCACTAATTACCCCACCTGCACACCGTCGCCCGCGCCAGACCGCCAAATTTCTAGATAAGATAGGCCGCGGGGTGTCGAACAGCGACGGAAAACTTCACAACCTTGACGGTTAACCCAGCATTTTCATTTTCACAGCGCAAGATGGCGGATTCAAACGCAGCAGCGGCCTCGCCGGCCGCGCCGCACCAGCCGCCGTACAATTACACGCCCAACCAGGGCTACGAGCAGACACAAGAGGTGCCGCCCGAGGTGCGCATGCCCAGAGGCGCCCCGCATCCCGACCAGCACGACGACGACGACCTCGACGACATCTTCGACGAGGACGAGGACGATGAACTGGCCGAGGACGAATGGGCCGGCGACGCCGGGGACCTCACAAAGTCGTACAACCGCCAGCGGCAACTCAACCACAACAGCGGCGCCGCGCCCCGGTCGAACCTGCAGAAGCCAAAGGCCAACACCTTTGCCAGCGTCGACGACCAGGTCTCGGCCCTCTCCAAGCACGCCGCCAAGATCCGCCTCGACAGCGTCAAGCAGGACGGCGACAAGGACAAGGACAAGGCCGACCGCGCCACCAGCGAGCAGGTGCTCGACCAGCGCACGCGCATGATCCTGCTGCAGATGATCAACCGCGGCAGCGTCAGCGAGGTCCACGGCGCCATCAGCACCGGCAAGGAGGCCAACGTCTACGGCGCCGTCCTGCACGACGACAAGACGGGCGACACCATCCAGCGCGCCATCAAGGTCTACAAGACGGCCATCCTCGTCTTCAAGGACCGCGAGCGCTACATCACCGGCGAGCACCGCTTCAAGGGCGGCTTCGACAAGGGCAACAACCGCAAGATGGTCAAGCTGTGGGCCGAGAAGGAGTACCGCAACCTGCGGCGCATCTACGCCGCCGGCATCCCGTGCCCCGAGCCCATCAACCTGAAGCTGCACGTCCTCGTCATGGGCTTCCTCGGCGACAAGAGGGGCTGGGCTTACCCGCGCCTGCGCGACGCCACCATCGACGGCGACGACGTCGACCGCCAGTGGCGGAGCCTGTACGTCCAGCTGCTCGGCTTCATGCGCCGCATGTACCAGGTCTGCCGCCTGGTGCACGCCGACCTGAGCGAGTACAACATCCTCTACAACAAGGGCACGCTGTACATCATCGACGTCTCCCAGAGCGTCGAGCCCGACCACCCGCGCTCCCTCGAGTTCCTGCGCATGGACATCAAAAACGTCGGCGACTTCTTCCGCCGCCAGGGCGTCGACACGCTGCCCGACCGCGCCACCTTCAACTTCATCACCGCGCCCGCCGGCGCCGTCGAGGAGCCTGCCATGGCCGCCGCCCTCGAGCTGCTCTACGCGTCGCGCCACGCCGCCGCCGACGAGGACGAAGCCGCCGAGCTCGAGGTCGACACCGAGGTCTTCCGCAACCAGTACATCCCGCAGACGCTGGAGCAGGTCTACGACATGGAAAAGGACGCCCAGCGCCTCGGCAAGGGCGAGGGCGGCGAGCTCGTCTACAGCAACCTCCTCGCCGACCAGGTCGTCGCCCCCCACCCCAAGCCCCGAGACGGCGACGACGAGCAGAGCACGTCCGACTCCGACTCCGACTCCGGCGCCGAGCTGTCCGGCGAGGAGGGCTCCGGGGACGAGAGCCGCTTCGAAAAGGGCACCCCGCGCGGCCGCCGCTTCGAGGACAAGGACGAGAAGAAGGTACACCCGCCATTGCACCGCCCGCGCTCACCAACACATACTGACATTCATCGCAGCTGCACAAACAAGCCGTCAAGGAGGCCAAGCGCGAGAAGCGCAAGGACAAGATGCCGAAGCACCTTAAGAAGAAGATTGTCTCGAGCTCCTCGCGGAAGAAGAGGTAATAAAAAGGTATAGACAAAGGAAAGTAAAAACAATTCAAGTTGGCCCTGGCCGCTCGACCCCGACTCCCGGTCCACGAGGTGCGCGCAGCGGTTGAAGTCGGATGATGAGCCTTGACGTCGCAAACGGCCCCTGGCGGACGGTTTAATCGCCCTCGGGCGTGTAACCTCCGGTCTTGCGTGTCTGCTGCGATCTGAAACGCCTGCGGGCGGCTGGATGATCAAAGAGAGCCCTGACGACTTCACCGCCGCCTCGCTCGTGTGCATCAAGTGGTGAGATCCCATTTAGTGGCGCAACCGCGCCCTGGCGAAATAGAGCAACTCCTATGAACCATTTCCTTCTCCCGGTGTCCCTCCAACATATCCCAGACACCCCGTCGCATCCGATGAATCAAAAAGCCAAGTATCACCGTTGCACCAGCGCTGAAAATAGTCCCCAAATACAACATACTCATCCTGCCAGTCTGCCCTGCTCACGCGCGCCCCTCAAAAGTAAAACTGCTGCTGCGGCTGCCCGGGGGGAGGCTGAGCCAAAAAGTCAAAGTTCAAATTGTCCATGCCTCCTGAGTTGAACGGATCGGGCGATTCTTACACGTCAGCCTGGGACCTGGAGGGGACACGGCAGAGGCGGAGACTTACCTCCCCAGATTGAATCGTAGAGATCCATGGGCGCCATGTACTGCGTTGGGTCAACGCTGAGGGCGGGCATGCTGCCGTCCAAGGGCATGGTTGTCGAGATCGGCTGCGCGAATGGCATTCTGTGCAATTGTCAGAATGGGCGGCAATACAAGGTACGGCGAGCGACCGACCCCGGGAAGTCCTGCAGAGCCGAGCCGTTTTGCATCTCGGCCATGGCCAAGGCCGCGTGCTCTCGAGGATCGCCGCCGGGTTGGGTGTTGCGGAGCTGGAGGTTCGACGTCGTCGACGCCTGGCCGCCAAACGGGGGCAGCGGCGTTCGGCTCCCGCTTCCACTGGCGGACGACTCCCCCTCCCTCCTCAATTTCGAGGGCACCACACTCCCGTGGTCGTAAATGTTCCTCAGCGCAGTGAGTGCTCTCCAGAGCGGACCAGATAGCTCGATGTCCTTGTCGGTGACGGCGACGTGCGGTTCAGGCGAGCTCGCCTCCTTGGCCGCCGTGGCGGACAAGGCCGCAATCAAGTCCCCTTGCAATTGCCGTATCTCGGGATCTGTCTTGGTATCGCACAGGATGCCGAGCAGCAGGGCAGAGGAGAGGCCGTGGTAGGTAAATGCCCAGCTTCTCGTTGGAATGACCGATAGTTGGTGCATCGCCAGGAACATGCGCACCGTCTCTGTCAAGTTTTCTTTGCACCTGTCGGCCAGTTCCTTTTTCTGTTGCGGATCAAACTCGCAATCTCTCTTCAGCGCCGGGCGGCAGGCGACAGAGATGACAAAGGAAGTGTGCAGACGGATGGCGTAGTGTTGGAGACGATCGAGGGCTGTCTTGCACTTTTCTTTGTCCATCATGTGCGCACGCGCACGGGATCGCAGGGCCTCCACGGCTTCGCAGTTGTCGACGATTTGACTGTATGAAGAGGTCGTGTTCACATCGGGGTTGAGTCGGCGCGAAATTATCTCGATGAGATGGTACATCATCTCCAGATAAGTATAATTGCCAGTCGGCAAATCCGAGCTGACAGGGATGGCGCAACTCGGGAAGCTTGTCATGGGACACCTAAAGGTGCTCGTCAGAAGAGTATAAGCCGGGGGAAAGAGCGCCATTACCTGTCAAACGACAGCGAAGTCAGGGTGTCGTGCCAGACGCAGGTCCACCAGAGCTTTCGCCGAATCATTTCCTTGGTTTTGACATCGGGCGGCGCGCTCTCGCGGCCGTCGTACGGGCTTGGCCGATGCAGACCCAACGATTGTGCGAGGCGGCACGTCAGCCCCGTCAACGCCCACGACGCCTCCGCCTTCATATCGTTGAGAAGGACAAAGCTGGTGAGCAGGAGTGCTTGAATCGAGTCAAACGATGGTCTGAGAAATGTTAGTTGCGGACAATCGCCGTCGAGGAAGGGAGCCGCGCACCTCAGCAAAAAGTTGCCTACCCTCAAAAAATGAAATGATATCTGAATGTACTTTTGAGAGTCTCTGGTGCGGATATGGTAAGGGCTTTCGTGGTACTGAGAGCCAACCGCCAGGACAGCAAAGAGGATGGCGAGCCACGACGCCGTGACTGGCTTGGATGACCTGACGGTGCTGGATGCGTTGCGAGAGCGGTCTTCCAAATACACCATCAGCTTGGACTCGAGGTCATCCATGTCATAGACGAACCCCCAAAATGGCTGGGGGATTTCCTTGTAGGTGCGGAAAAGCCTGGACAGGTCAGCTATTGCATCATGCATGGATGCGTCGGACACTCACTTGACGACCTCTCTGTCAGAGGGCAACTCTGCCGAGATGTCCTGGGCCAGCTTGTGCAAGTGCTGCGAGGACATGAGAGGAAACGGCGCTGAGGTATCCAAGCCAAGGATGGACCGCATGTCGTGACGGATATCGACGCTGTCGGTCTTGTCAATCGGTGAAGACTGCTCTCGGAGTAAAGCCGGGATGCTGTTTTGTCCGAGGTAGCGGTCACCCACGGGCTCAGTGTCTTCCAAGTTGGCCGCTGCTGCTGCGTTGAGCGGTGGTCCAGGTATGCAGATGTCTGGTGAATCAAGCAACGCACCTATGGTCCGCGGCCAGCTCTCGTGGCGTTCGGCCTTTCGGCTTTCATCCCGGTCGTCAGAGAACGAGTGGGCTCGCTTGCGGCTGTAGCCATCCTGTGCGGGGGCAGGCGCATGCTTGTTGACGCTGGAGCGGTTGGGCTTGTACGAGCACAGCTGCGGGTGCTCCCTCTTGACGCAATTCTCACACGGCTGCTTGTTGTCGCACTTGACCTTGCGTTGGCGACAGGGCCAACAGGCGGTTCCTGGAGCAGCGCGTTAGCGGCCGCATGGCCTCGCCCCGAACCGCGCACCCGGCAGAAGGCGCGGCTGTGAGATGAGGGAATATCGTCATGAAGACGCCTTACCATAGCGGACCTTGCGATGAGAGTGAATTATGCGGTTTGCCTCCTCTGCGGTGAGCCCTTCCACGGGCATCAGCTCCTCGGGCTCAGGATTCTCGGCCATGGTTGAGCTGAATCGCCCCCGGAGCCGAGAGCGCGAGATGGGCCAACAGCAGCAGGGGACAAAGCCGTGTTAGTGAACGGCTGGTCTGGGCAGAGGTGATGTCTTCATCAACGCCGAACGCCGAGACTCTCCAGGTGGAGGCGGAGTCAATGGCGCTGGGGGCCGGGTGCACCGGATTATCCAACGGCCGGGCTGAGGGTGGCTCGCACGGTACAGCGCCTGGGAAAGACGCCCAAGCGTACAGTGCAACTGCAAGCAGGGGGCCTCCCGCGTTGATTAATCACGTGCGGGCGCGGCTCTCGTCTCCTCTGCCCCTCACAGTTAGTGTCCCAACCACCTCTGAACGCGACTCTAGCTTCGGCAGCTCCCGCGCTCCGCTTCTTGGTGCATCCGCTGTCTCAGACAGTTGTGGCTGCCAATTCGCGTGGCTCCATCGCCATCCCCTTTCCGAAACACGCGTGAACCTTGCTTCGTCTGCCGCTGTCGTCCGGAGATCCTCCTTGTGGGGGCTCCGGAGGCGCGTCAATGCCTCCCATGGCTGCGGACGACGAATTGAAGCGCATCATCGGCTCGCTGAATACAGACTACGGCTTGGGAATCCGCTTCCCTGACCCCCTTCTGTCGCCGAGCAAAGGGGGGCAGTTGCTGCACACCGAGGAAGAGCGGCGAGTGGACGCGATATATCACGAGCTCCGCGACCTGTATTCGCAGCAGGGCAAGCGATTGTCGAGCTGCCTCGGGCGATTCCGCACCGAGTCTCGACGGTTGTTGGATCGGTCAGATTCTGGCCTGAGCTTTCGGATTTCAGCCGCGGATCGGACTGCCCTGCAAGACTGCCTGCTGCGCATTCTCGCTGAGCATGCCCTTCCATCTCGACCAAAACCAGCAAAACGATTGTCAGAGGAGTATCCCGACCCCCAAGCCAAGCGGCCCAGAAGCCGATCCGGAAATGCGAGTCTAGGTCCAGACGATGAGGTGGACTCGATCCCCGTTCGTTCGAGCGGCAGCGGTCAGCCTGAGCCCCCATCGCCGGCCGCAGGTTACCGCGGTTCCCGGTCAACCATCACGGCATACTTCACAAGGGACCCAAGCACGGTCCGATCCACAAGCTCAACACGAGCGTCGTTTTCATCAAGAGGGTTTTCCTCGATTGGCAGTGGTGGACCGCCCAGCACCCAGACGAGCTTTCCAGGAACTGCGAGCCAAGATCAATATCCACTATGCACCCAAGAGCATCAAGCGTTCGATGAGAGTTTCTCCATGCTCGAAAAGAGCGCCGACCTTGGCCAGGCAAACGAGATATCGCCGCCGGCCATCGACGCTGGAGCGCAAACGATCGAGCAGAGGCTGGAGGATATTTGGCGTAAGTAGCCTTGCTGACCCATCCCAATGTCTCATGTGCTGATGCTGTACCAGCAAAACTCCCCACTCCTGGCCTCAACCAGGCTCCTTTGGCTGTCATTTGGGAGGTGACGCGAATTGCTCAGCATTGCGGCGTCGAGGCTTCCGACTGGGGTCTTACCTACGAGCCAAACGACTCGTGGCACGATCAGTCCAAGTTGAGAGGAATGGTGGCACATCATGGCCCCTTCTTGGGCAAAGGCCTACCCCATGCAAGCGACCCACAAGCGTGGGCATGTGCTTTGGACAGTTTTCAGTCCCCGACCAAGGCGGTTACTCTATCGGCTGACCTGGTGTATCGATCCAGCGCGACGGGACCCTTGTTCGAGCTTCGTCTAAGTCCCCTGAAGCTGGAGCTTGGCCATCGATTGAGTCGCCGTTTCGGAGCAGACAGATTCATTGAGATAGCCATGCCCTCACCGACATCGACCAAGGACCAGCCGGCCGCTGTGAAGGATGATAAGAATTTTGTCGACAAATTCATCCGATGGCTCGTGGGAAAGCCTCATTACTTTCTGGGTCGAACTTGGGTGCCGTACTTCGTTCGGGATTGCAAGAAAACAATACAGTCAAACGAAGGGCCCAAAAACCTGTACCAGGAACGAGTATACCTGTTCGCATCTGACGGCAATCAGTTTCGGATGCCCTATACGCGTGGCAGTATCCCACCCCCGGAGCAAGCCCTGACACAGGGTAGTCGCACGAAGCTGAAGCTCAGTGGGCTGCTGGACTGGGCGATAGCGATTCGCAATAAGCACAACGCCGCCCAGCCCGTGACGAAGTTTTTTTCTCGTATTGCTCTGAGTGAGTCGGCTGTCCAGAAGTGTCCTGTGTGCGTTGTATATACATACGCCTGCTAACATCTCGTGCAGGCTTGACGCGGACTCATTCGACGGTCGTGTTGGAACGAAGCCAGATCCGCTGCCTGACAAAAGACCGCGGAATACACACTGTGATGAACGATGGTATAGGCTGCATGTCCCGCAGCTTGGCACGAAAGATTGCTGAATGTCTGGGGCTTGACCAAACCCCTGTCGCCTACCAAGGTCGCATAGGAAGCGCAAAAGGCCTCTGGCTCATCGATGTCGACAACGATGGCCTGAACTGCGACGACTGGATCGAGACGTACCCATCCCAGAGGAAATGGGAATGTGACTTCCAGGATGTCCATCACAGGACCTTTGAGGTGAAAGATTGGTCGCGCGACCTGAGGTCCGCATCCTTGAATCAACAATTCATACCTGTGCTTGAGGGGCAAGCGGTGGATCGCGCGGCCATGCGGAAAACGATAGCCGAACACCTGGAAAATAACCTTCTGTCAGATCTCGATGCCCAAAAAGCTTGCCTGGGTCACCCTGCCGAGTTGCGGCTATGGCTGCGGCAAACCGGCCAGTCAAGGGGCGGCAGTGTCTTCCATGGCCACGTTCCGTTTCTCGCCGGGTTGCCGGCTTCGGACGAGGATGCCGTTGGCTATCTGTTGGATGCGGGTTTTCATCAGCAGAAGCTCAAATACATCCAGGACTGCTGCTGGGATTTCGCACAGAAAAGGGCCGGTCAGTTGAAGGAGAAATCGCATGTCAGGATTCCGCAGTCGGCAAATATGTTCATGGCTGTCGACTTTTCTGCCACGCTGGATGAGGGCGAAGTGCACGTCTCCTTTTCGTCGAGCTTCCAAGTCGAAGGCTTTTGCGACACCTTGCTGGAAGGCGTGGACATCCTCGTTGCGAGGTCTCCAGCCCACCTACCGAGCGACATCCAAAGGGTGCGCGCGGTGTCGTATCCGGGGCTGCGCACGTTGAAGAACGTCATAGTCTTTTCCACCAGGGGGAAAGTCCCCCTTGCCGAGAAGCTCTCTGGCGGCGACTACGACGGCGACATAGCTTGGGTATGCTGGGACCGCAAGATTGTGGAGAACTTTCGGAACGCTGCCGTTCCACAGTGCCTGGACCTCTTCGACAAGGGATATCTGAGCAAGCTGGACCTGACGTTTCAGGGTTTGCGCGCCCAGGAGACGAATCTCGACGACATGTGCGCTAAGTTCGTGCATACGGCATTCGGCTTCAACATGGCACAGTCGTTGCTTGGGTCCTGCACCAAATACAAGGAGAAGCTGTGCTACAACCAAAACGCCGTCGACAGCGACGGGGCCGTGGTGCTGAGCAGGCTCGTCGGCCACCTTGTCGACCAAAGCAAGCAAGGCATCATCTTCACGCAGGATGACTGGGACAAGCTGCGCAGGGAGCTAATCAAGGAACCCTACCTGTTGGAGCCGGATTACGACAATCCGAGGCCATCTACCCGTCCCAAAAAGAAGGGAGAACCCCATATTCTGGACTATCTCAAGTTTGACGTGGCCGACCCTGTCATCAACCGCGCCCTGAGAGACTTTCAACAAGCGGTCAATGGCAGCGGCGGGCAGTATTTCGACGCGGATCTCACTCAAATGTACAGGCAGTTCGAGAGCAAAGCCCAGACGTCTGAGATGTGGAAAGTGCTGTTGAAGCAGCTCTGCCTGGACATCGAGACAGTGGCAACGGCATGGAAGAAGGGAATGCAGCGGTGCAGAGCTGGTACCAGCGACTACGTCACCGAGGTCAAGCAGGCACACCAGACGTGGTGCGACATCATGCCGTCGGAAAGTGTCCGATCCCTGGAGCCCGTGCAGCTGCTCCTCGAGGAGACGTGGAACGACAACCCACAGACCACCCAATGGGCCCTCCTCAAGGCCTCAGCAACATTCAGCCTCTACCACACCATCGCCACCAAGTTCGCGTGGCGCATGGCCGGCCACCAGCTCTGCTTCCTCAAGGCCAAGAAGCTGTCCGCGGGGGGCGACACCGCGCCCGCCATCGTCCAGCCGGGCATGTACGCGTCCCTGCGGCCGGACAAGACCTTCATCCTGCGGTGCGGCGTCGCGCGCGGCGCGTCGCGCGAGGGCGAGAGCGTCGCCGCCGTCGAGGAGGTGCGGGAGTTTGACGACTACGGCATGGTGCTGGACGATCCGTAGGGCGGCGTGCAGGACGGTGCGTAGACGGTGGGTGGGGGGGAGTAGGAGGCGGGTCGTGTTGGATTTCGAGCATGTAGTGTTCAGGATACCCTTGTGTTGGATTTGCGTTCCTTTGGTGGATTGGCGACGGCCGCTTGCCTGCTGAATTCTTTGATAGATTGGCGGCGACAGTCGTTGGCCGCTGGATTTCTTACATCTTGCAGTTTTGTCAGATCATCGGCATGTGCCTGTACATACATGCAGACATGCGAATGGCGATTTGTCCCAAGGATACAAGTCTGTTCATAAAATAAGAGGCAACTCAGCAGCCGCCATGATAAGTCCAGCCGCGATGCCGTATCTAGTCATACACGTTTGCGTAACTGGACATGCATATATATGTAGAGCCACAACGCCATGACATGCAGCATACCCCAACACCGATTCATTGCAACGACCAAGAAAAGGGCCAGATGTTTCAATCCCCCTCAGCCTCTTCAGTCGGCCTGCCAATCTTAGTGTACATGGCTCTCGCGGCGTCGCGCCGCGTCTTGCGCCTCCACAGGTAGTTGGCCGTGTACACGACGCCGGCGAGCGCAAAGATGGCGCCGCCCACCTGGATGCTCGTGGCGCCCCTTGTCTCCGGCGGCGCGTGGATGCTGGTGATGTCGCTGGCCATGATGGCGGGCAGGCCGCTTTCCATGTCGATGATGTGTGTCGACCCGAGGACGGCGCCGTCGGCGGCGAGAGCGGCGGCGGCAACGTAGCGCCGGGTGACGTTTGCGCCGAGGCGGATGGCGGTTTCGAAGCCTCTTCGGGGGGCTTCGGCGATGAGGTTCTTGTAGTTGTTGAGCTTGGTGGCGTTGTCCGCGGCGAGCTACGGTGTGTTAGCGAGACTGGAGGGTGAGACGCAACATATAGGAGCATACCACAGCCCAGGACTTGACATCAGTGGCTCCATTCCACGAGAGATAGATGGTTGCGTTTGATGTCGTCCCATTCGGGGCATCGACGGCCGCACTCGGGGGCCAGGTAGGCTTCCCCTGCCACTGGTGCTTGTAGACGCGGTAGGCAAACATGTCGGCGAGAGACTCGACCCCGATCTTGCCACGCTGGACATCCATAACCGGCGTTCCGTCGCTCTTGTACTCGACAAAGCCCGGGCTGTGGCCCCATCCAACCATGACATTGCCGCTCTCAAGCTGCTGCAACCCACCCATGGCGCCAGAGTTGATGCTCTCGGGATGAAAGTACTCGTGGACCACGCGGGCCGTCATGTTGACGGCATCAATCTCCAGATGCAGACCACGGCTCTCGCAACCGCCCTCGCAGAACCCCGTGGCCTCGCCGTGGTTGTCAAACATGGTGATGTGGCTCTGGTTGTGGTAGAAGCGGGCGTCGTGCTGCCAGCCAAAGTTGGTGGCTGTCCCGTTGCTCAGGTCCTCGAACTGGTTCCTCTTGCCGCCGAGCGTCCAGATCGGATGTCCGTCTTTGCCGTCGACGAGAGCGACGAGCGACAGGTGGCGGCTCGATATCAGGTAGTTGCCGTCTGCCGTCTGACGAATGTTAGTGACCCGTCAACTCGCCGAGCCCATGCAAGCAGACTACCTTTTCAATCGAGTTGATGTGGAAAAAGTCAAACCCCGAGTCGGGCGTCACGCCGTACGCCTCTTCATACCCGGCAAACGAGTCGGCAATGTCAAAGTGATCCGAGGCATTCCACTCGAAGAGCACCTCGTTGGTCTCGGGGTCCACCTCCTGAAAGCCGCTGTCCATGAGCAGCGCCTCCTCTGGTCCCCCGACGGCGGTGCAGTTGTACGCTATGTTGAAGTACGTCGAGAAGCTGATGGTACCGTCCGGCGTAAACGCCATCTCGTGCATATCAGCCAGCGCGCGGCCGTGCAAGCCCTGCGCCGTGACGTTGTACTTGAGGCGGTAGTTTTCGTCGTACACGAGGCAATGCCCGCTCGCGTGGCCACGGCTATGCACGCCCTCCCAAAAGGCCATGTAGCGCGTGCCGTTGACGACATTCACGCTGGAGCAGTACGCGTTGTCGTAGCGCTGGTCGGCGTAGACGAGGCTCAGGTCGCGGGCGTCGACGATCATCGGGCCCGCCTTCATGCGGCCGTAGACGGTGCCGAGGAAGAGGTAAGGCGCGGCGTCGGCGTGCGTGCGGTCCCACGAGTTGACGTGGAAGACGGGCGCGACGATATTCGAGGAGCGAAATGTCTGGCTGGGGAAGCCGCCCTGCGAGTCGGCGTAGGCCGTGAAGCGATCGATGTCGGAGAAGATGGCCAGGTCGGCGATGGCAGAGCCGGCGCACCACAGCGCGGCGACGCCCGCGGCCGGCGACCACAGGGGGGGCATCGCATGGGATGCTCGAGGGATGAAGATGCGGTTGGTCAGACGAGTCGGGAACAGTGGCAGAGCAACATCTTCAGGCAGGTCGCAGAAGGGCGGTAGAGACCAGACCCGTTGCAGCAAGGCAGTGTAAGTCGCGGTTGCCGACGGTGCTTGCCAAGCACCAACTTGGCACATATACAGGAACGAAGCCGGATAGGAGCGACAAGACGTGACAAAGAAGAGGTGGGCGAGGGCGAGAGCCAGGAGAATGTGAAAGGAGTGGACTGGCGGACCTGGAGTGGTCATCACCAAGTCGGCTCGTCGGCATGACAGGCCGGATCAGTTCGCGTTTCTTCGAACAGCACACAACCGTCAAGAGTCTGTACCTTGGGGATAATTTGGTAGAACCTTGATAGAATGGTTCTTTGAACCATCCTGTTTCAGATCTCGGGGCTCATATCTGGTCATGCTCCTCCTTGCAACGACCGACCCCATGGGCAAGAAAGTCAAGAATCGTACATTCACTAAACCCCGACAGTAAACCCCATTCTACCAGCTACCGTGATCCATCTTGCAACGTGTAAATCCCTCTTTTACTCTCCGCCGGCCCCGACGACTCAGATCGGCTCCTCGCGCGGCTCGATGAGCACCTCGTTCACGGCCACATGCTCCGGCTGCAGCAGCGCAAACATAATCGCCGCGGCCACGTCGTCCGCCTCGTGCACCTTGGCGCCCGTCGGCTCCCCGTACTTCTTGAGCGCCTCCGCGTCCGTCGAGATGCCCAGCAGCCCCGTGTCCACGTTGCCCGGCTGCACGGCCGTCACGCGCAGCCCCGAGCCGGCCGTCTCCAGCCGCAGCGCCTGCAGCGTCGCCTCGATGAAGAACTTGCTCGCCGAGTAGACGCCCAGCCCGGGGAACACCTTGCGCCCGGCGTCGGACGATATCGCCACGACGTGCCCGCTGCCGCGCTTCAGGAAGCCGGGGACCGTGGACGACAGGCAGTGCAGCAGGCCCTTGCAGTTGACGTCGACGGTGCGCTCCCACTCCTCCGTCTGCGTGTTGCCCATCATGGTGAAGTACATGACGCCCGCGCAGACGACCAGCATGTCGATGTCGCCCAGCTGCTCCGCCGCCGTCTGCATGAGCGCTTGCACTTGCGCCGCGCTCGTCACGTCTGTCGGCACCGCCAGGATCTTGCCGCTGCTGCCCGCGAGCTTGGCCTTGACGCCCTCGAGGGCGTCCTTGCGCCGGGCGGCGAGCGCGACGTGCGCGCCCTCGGCCGCGAGCTTGGCGGCCACGGCGGCGCCCATGCCGGAGGACGCGCCCGTCACGACGGCGACTTTCCCTGCCAGACGGCCCTTCTTGGCCTGCGAGTGGACGCCGTTGCCGTTGCCGTTGAGACGGCGAGGCGGGCGTGGGAGCCAGCCTCGGGCGTAAAAGTGCCGGGCGTACGTCTCCCACAGCGCAGCGTCGATCTTGGGCCGCTCGAGGCCGTAGACGTCCAGCGCCGACTGGGTAATCCCGTCCTTGAGAACGGTAACGCACTGCAGCGTATCCACCGTGGGCATGCCGCCGCGGAGGATATCCACGGTGAACGGATCGTCGCCTCCTCGCGACCCGCGCTTCTCGCCCCAGAGCGCGACCCATTCCTCCCAGGGGAGCTTCTTCGTCGGGTATCCCAGCGCGCTGAGGCTGTCAAACACTTCGTTGGCGGTGACCGGGTTGGGATCTCCGAGGTGGTACAGCCGCTGCTTGGTGTCGGGGTGGTTGGCGAGCGTGATGATGGCATTGCTGACAAAGTCCACGGGCGTCATCTCCGCGAGCCAGCCGTCAACCTCGGGGGCGAATCCGAGGTGGAGAGACTCGACGATGATGGCGTTCAGGAGATCGTACGTGTTGGTCGAGCCAGTGACGCTGTGGCCGCTGATGGTGCCCGGTCGGTACACCTTGACGGGGATGCCACGCCGTCCAGCCTCGTAGACGAGCGACTCGGCCACCCACTTCGTCTGGCCGTAGCCGTCGAGGAGCTTCTCCGGCACCGAGTCGATGTCGAGCATCGTCTCCTCCGTCCAGCCCTTGATCGACGGGGGCAGCACTCCGTTCGTGGACACATGGTGGACGGTCGCTCCGCCGCGTGACGCCAGCCGCAGGATCTCGCGGGTACCTCCCACGTTGGCATTTCTCAGCGCGGCATAGGGGTACACCAGGTTCACCGTGGCAGCGGCGTGGACGATGACTTGGACGCGGGCCGCCAGCTCGTCAAACGCCTCCGGCGACAGGCCGAGGCGGTTGCGAGCCAGGTTGCCCGGCACAATCTCCATGCGCTCGAGCATCGTGTCGTCCCAGATTCCCATGTCGATGAGGTTCTTGCGGATGCGCGCGATACCTGCCGGGCGGAAGTCCTCCGAGGGCTCCGTGAACCGAACCAGGCACAGCACATGAGCCGAGGTGCTGTCCAGGATGGCCTTGAGCAAGAACGCCCCCAGGTACCCCGTGGTACCAGTCACCAAAACCGTGTCGGCGTCGTTCAGTCGACGCATCGGCGTTCCGTTGGACTGGATCTCGTCCGGCAGCATGCAATCCGCCCGCAGGACGGCCGGGAGATCGGCCTGCACCGCCGCAGTGTGTCCATCCCGCGCCGCCCGGACGGCGTTCAGGTGGCCCTCCAAGGTCGGGTTGCCGGCCAGGGGCGCCAGCGGGACCGGGAATCCAAACGCCCTCGTCAGGCGACCGGCCAAGTCGGCGAGGATCAGGGAGTGCCCGCCCAGGTCGAAGAAGTTGTGGTGCGGCGCGATGGCGCTGGCGGGAATGCTGAGGGACGCCGCCCACATCTTGACGATGGTGTCCATCTTGACTTTGGTGTCCTTGTCCTTCTTCTTCTTCGCGGCGAGGGCGGGCGTCGTCGGCGAGGGCGGCGGTGGCAGGGCCTTGAGGTCCGTCTTGCCGGATACGCCGTGCGTGGGCAGCTCGTCGAGCTCGACCCAGAGCGGCGGGATCATGTAGTGGGCGAGGTGGTCGGACAGCGCTCTCCGCGCGACGGGGCTGTAGCCGGACTCGTCCACCACCAGCACCGTCCGTCCCCTGGGCTCGCCCTTGTCGGGGACAACGTAGGCGACCAGCTGCTTCTCGAGGCCGTCTCCGCGAGCGACGACGGCACAGTCGCGGACAGCCAGGTGCTTCACGATGGCCGTCTCGACAGCTCCGGGCTGCACCGTGTATCCTCGCGTCTTGATCATGCCGCCCACTCGGCCGGTAATCTCCAGCAAGCCCGAGGGCAGGATCCGCGCCATGTCTCCGGTCCGGTACATGCGGGCGCCGTCCTGGGCCTCAAAGGGGTCAATCTGGAAGGCCTTGGCCGTCGTCTCCGGCAGGTTGAGGTACCCCCGCGCCAGCAAGCCACCACCGACGTACATCTCGCCGCTGGTGCCGACACTGACGCGGTTGCCTGCCTGGTCCAGGATATATATGTGCTCGGGGTCCAGGAGCGGTCCGACGGGGCAGACGCGGGACTCGTAGTCGATGAAGGTCTTTATGTCGCCCGCGGCCACCTCGTGCGTCTCGCTGGCGCTGTACACGTTGAGCAGGCGCGTGTTGGGCAGCGCGGCAAAGGCCCGGCGGCAGAGATCCGTCGTCACGACCTCGCCGTTCAGCCACAGCGACTTGAGCTCCGGCAGCCTCTCGGCCAGGCTGGGGTGGCGGGCGAGGACGGTGGCGAGGAGCGTCGGGGTCATGAGCGTGTCGGTGATGCGCCGCGCGGAGAGGTACTCGACGAGGGCGACGGGGTCGTAGCTCGAGCTGTCGGGGACGGCGACCGTCGTCGCTCCACGGAGCAGCGGCCGCAGCATCTCCCACACGAAGAAGACGTTGCAGGCTACCCGGTCGCCCGGCTGCAGATCCCGCAGCCGGAACCTCAGGTCATATGAGCGGATGGCGGCCCTGTGCGGGTTCGCGATGCCCTTGGGCTGGCCAGTGGTGCCGGACGAGTACGACACGAAGGCTAGGCGCTCGAGGTCCTCCTCGTCGGGCAGCGGCGCCTTCATCTCGGCCAGCACCGGCTCCTGGGCGTGCCCGTCCGTCTGCAGCCGGTCGATGATGATGACGGGCACGTCCGCCTCGATGCTGGCGGCGTGGGCCTTTTGCGTGATGATGACGGTCGGCTTGGCGTCGTCGATGACGTCGCGCAGCAGGCCAGCCGGGTACGCCAGCTCGAGGACCAGGAACGCGCCGCCGGCCCGCAGCGCGGCGAGAGAGGCGATCACGTAGTCGGCGCTGCGGCCCATGAGCACGCCGACGAGGTGCTCGCGGCCGACGCCGTGCTGGCGCAGCCGGTCGGCCAGGGCCCACGTCTCCCTGTCGAGCTCCGCGTAGGTCAGCGTGCGCGCCTCGTCCTCGAGGGCGACGGCATGCGGCGTCGCCTGGGCCTGCTGCACGAACAGTGCGGCCAGGTCTTTGGTGACGTCGATGACCGCCATCTTGAACGACGGTCGCTCGGTCGTCCCAGCCGCGGCGGCAGCGATGGCGGTATCGGGCAGCGGTGTCGGGCTCTGGAGCCCGCCTCGCGACGAGAGTCAACTCTAGCCACGCAGCGCAAACGAATTGGCAACGAGATCGCTGGCCAAGGTGGGAGCTGTCGTCGAGAGAGCGGATGCGACGATGGGGATGCAGGACCGAGGTTGCGCCCGCCAAGCTGTTGGTCGGTTATGCGCAGACAGTCAATGGCGACAGGTCGATGGCGGTTATTCGCAAGGCAAGGCATTCGTCTCGACTCGCGCTGGCGTTGAGATCAATGGGTCGCAGGCGCCGCCAGGCCATTGTCTCCACGAGAGCAGGCCTAGATCCCGGGCTCTCGGGCGGGCCATTGGCTTCAACACTAACGGGGGCTGCCCCTCCAGGTCATCGCGATAGTGGTCGGATCAGGGCTCGCAGGCCACCAATGGGCGCTGTGGCAAAGACAGCTGCAGCGTGCATTGTGGCCGTTTCTTCATGTCGTGGCGACGCACCCGCCCGCAAGCAGCGACTCGAACCAAGCAAAGACCAGACGAGATGTCGCGACGTTCCGAGCCCTGCTGCACAGCGTTATCGTGGCTCGTGCCGCAAGCGGTCTAGAGGGCTGGACACTACCAGCATGAAGCCCCCAACAAAAATTGATCCTTGTCGATCCCAGGCAGGCCAATGCGAGCTGACATGTGAAAGAGGCCGGTGCCGCGACGGCACGCGACGAGTTGCCCAAGCGAATTCGCTGTCCAATTATCAATCCTCCGAAGGCATCCTGCGCCGACAGCCGGAGAATGCGCAGTCCGAGGCGCCTGCAGCCACCCAAAATGGCCGGTGCCAATGTCACCACGCTGAATCAACCAGGATGGCCTCGGGACTCGACTCGACGCTCGGCTCGGCTTCGTAGGGCTGCATGCAGGGCACTATTCGTCAGCAGGAATGGCCA
Source organism: Tolypocladium nubicola (assembly GCA_024340505.1). Lineage (NCBI taxonomy): Eukaryota > Fungi > Ascomycota > Sordariomycetes > Hypocreales > Ophiocordycipitaceae > Tolypocladium > Tolypocladium nubicola. The sequence goes on from JALHCA010001177.1 coordinate 30,071, forward strand.
TCAACAACAGAGCCTTCAAAGCGCAGCCTTCTAATTCGCACATGTCCAAGAACCGTGGCCAAAACGGGGTATCATTACTATGTGATGCAGTAGATCATGACACGCGTGACATCGCAGCAAAGGAACCCGCAGAAAACAAAACGCAAGCCCGCGGCGAGCCCCCTACAGTCCCTGTCGCGCCAGGGTGAGGTCGACGTCCGCAATGTCCACCACCTTGGTCCGGAACACCAGCTTGTGCCCCACGTAGAGGGCAACGAAGAGGATGACGCTTATGTACGACGCGAAGAAGCTGCTCGTGTCCCAGTCCATGAAGACGGTGAAGCCGCTGGTGATGAGGATCAGGACGTTGAAGAAGAGGCCGAACCACGACAGGTACGGCTGGAAGGGCGCCACGTAGGGCAGCTCCGAGCGCGACTGGCCCTTGGCCGCGAGCACCTTCATGAAGCGCAGGTGGCAGATGTTGATGAGCGACCAGGTGATGAAGCCCGCGACGGCCGTGATGTTGAGCAGCCAGTTGAAGACCGTCTCGCCGTCCTTGGAGAGGTTGAGGAAGCCGAGCAGGCCGAACGAGGCGCACGCGGCCACGGACCAGTACGGCGTGCCGTACCTGTTGGTGGCCTTGAGGAACGACGGCGCGTGGCCCTCCTCGGCGAGGGCCATGAGGATGCGGCTGCTCGAGTAGACGTCCGAGTTGGCCGCCGTCAGCACCGCCGTCAGCAGCACCGCGTTGATGATGTGCGGGAGCACCTGCACGCCGGCGAGGTTGGCGATGATGACGAGCGGCGACGCCGAGGCGTTGGTCGACGTGCTCTGCAGGTCCTTGTTGTCGAACGGCACGTTGAGCCCGATGAAGAAGACGGTGGCGATGAACAGGCAGAAGATGCCCCAGAAGGTCCACCGGATCGCCGACGGGATGGCCTTGCTGGGGTTCTCCGTCTCCCCGGCGCCGATGCCCACCAGCTCCGACCCCTGGAAGCTGAACCCAGCCGTGATGAGCACCGCCCAGAAGCCGACGAACTTGCCCGTCGCGCCGCCGACCATGTACTCGGCAAAGGCGCCCGGGTACACCCAGTACTTGAAGCCGATGTAGCCCTGGTCCCCGACGCCCGCGTTGATGCACATGGAGAAGATGATGAAGCCGATGATGGTCACGACCTTGATGCTGGAGAACCACATCTCGAGCTCGCCGAACCACCGGATGGGCAGGAAGTTGGCCGCCGTGAAGATGAGCCAGAAGACGCCGATCCAGATGCCGATGCTGAGGCTCTCGTTCCAGTACTGGATGATGAGGCCGGCCGCCGTCAGCTCGAGGGCGTACGTTATCGTCCAGCTGAACCAGTAGATCCAGCCCATGGCGAAGCCGAGCGTGGGGTCGACGAACCGCGACGCGTAGACGGTGAAGGCGCCGGCGACGGGCATGTACGCGGCCATCTCGCCGAGGCCCGTCATGACCGAGTAGACGACGACGCCGACAAAGATGAAGGCGATCAGGAGCGAGGCGGGGCCGGCCTTGGACAGGGCGCCGCCGGTTCCGAGGAAGAGGCCGGTGCCTATGGTGCCGCCAATGGCGATGAACTGGAGGTGGCGGCCCTGGAGGGCCCGGTTGAGGCCTGTCTGGCCCGTCTCGACATCCTGGGCGGGCTTGTCGGTGACGACCTGATCGTTGCTGGCTCGAGCCGCCTTTTCGTCGGCCATTGCTGCTCCGAATCCGGCTCCTGCTCTATCGAGATCGTTCGGCGTCGAGGGAGGGAGGGTCGCCAGGGACGGGGTCTACCTGACGAGTGACGGGGGCGCGGCGAGGAAGACTCCGTGAAGCTGCTGCGCGAGCAACAGCATGCGACGATGATGAAGAGAGGACAGAGATCGCACTCGCGAAGGAGTGTGGGAAGCTCCACGGGCTCTCGGCCCTTTATACTAATAAGCGTCATGCCCTACTCCGTTCCTCCAGACCTCCAGCCACGCCTTATGAGCTCTCCAACCGTCGCCCAGGGCCCCGTCGCCCCATCCCGAGGAGCAAAATTTCTCTTAACGGCAGCGGCCATGAAACGCAGCTCCACGTGGACGCGGACTGACAGGGCTCGTCTAGCTCTCCCCCAGCTCCTTGGCCGGTCACTCGCCTCCTCCGGGTCTGCTGTCCCCTGCCAGTGGACCAGCGCGGCCGCAACGCCGCTGCAGAAAAGTGACGGAAGGGCTAGAAGAACGCACAGAAGCGGCGTCCACTTCTAGCGCGGCCGCCACACGGTCGATTTTTCCCTGCTCAGCGGTGCTGAAGGGCCGACGGGAAGGTATCTGCCGCGAGAGTCGGCGAATCCGATCCGCTAAAGGCTGCGGCTGCAGGGCGCGGCTTGGCCAATCGGCCGTGGCGCTGGCCATGCAATGGGCCCAAGAAGGGAAAATTTTCCAGCGCCGCGATACTGTCACTGCTGTCGCCCCTGTTCTTGGGCGAGCCAAGCTTCGACGGCGGACGGCAGATGGGCTAAAGAGGGCGACGCCCCCGGATCTCGCAGTGGGACTTGGGCTGGATAGCCTGTCCGTCCTCTCCAAGCCGCCCCGTCTCCGTCGGAAGGAGATAAGAGCTCGGAATCTCGGCTGTTGGTTACATGGGCGGCCATGAAGAGCAGCATGCTGTCTGGTTTCTTCGCCTGATTCGGTCCCGCTGGTTGCCGCCCGTGTGAGCTGCATGCCTCTGTCAGGGCATAACGCGGCGCGGCGAGTCATACGACGGATGCGGATGCTGATGCTCGCTGAGCTCTGCGCATGGCCCGACATGGTCCTGCATGCACTGCTCGGCGGCATGACGAGATGAGTTCAGCGGCCAAAATGACAGAGGGCGCCGGCGACATGGACGGACCGCCGCCCAGGCCGAGTGCTTGATCACCGTCCGTAGCGCATCCGGACAGTTCTGATTGCCTAATGGAACCAGGGATCCAGCCGGTGCCATGGTAACATGCTTCCTCCAAAGGAATGGTTCGTAAGATGCCGACGCACTCGTGGCCCGACCCCGGAGTCGAATGCCTGGCTCGCGGCAAACTCAGGTACCCTGGGCGGCCCCGGCCGTGTCTGTGGCTTCGAGTCGCCAGTTCCACCATGGCAGACGGGCGTGGATCTCCTGACCGGGCCCCGAAGCTGTGGGTCAGGGCCGGGTATCGACGGGCAACCGTGCATGGAAGGGAGGTTTCCCCACGATGTTGGCGCTCGTATAGCGGACTGCCCGCTCCGATCAGAAGCCCGACGCTTGAACTCGTTGGATAATCGAAACCTGGGGAGGGCCCGACCTCAATGAGGCTATACCATACTGCCAAGTGCCACGTAAGGCCACTGGGGTCCGTGAGCCGTGAGCTGTGAGTGTGGTTCAACCCCTCTCGTTGCCAGACAGGTAGGGGGCCGGCGCCCGCCTACCCCGGATTCGCAACGTGCCGTCACCTTCATCTGCCCCAGTGCAGCCTCCGTGTCGTTGATCTCGAGGGTGCCCGTCGATATTCGTCTGACCTGTCAGTTGCCTGTTGCTGGGCGGTGTCGACGTCCGTTGACGACGCAGTTGGCTGACCGCCCAGATTCACCGCTGCCCCTCGTGACCAGCCAGCTGTTCATCGCAACGCAATGGCATCAATGAATCAGAGGATAGGCAGACGCCAAAATGGAACCGTCAGGTGATTGCGCTTCGCTTCTGCCTGGCGGTGCCCTCGACGTGATGGAAGCGAACTGTGTTCCCTCCTTTCCAGACCGGCCCAGCTCTCTCCTGCCACGGACTCGACTTCCTGCCGACCCTCGCATCTCTCTCTGCCCTGCCCTAGCACGCACAACCACTGCTTGCGTGCTGGCATGGACTCCCGCGTGGAAGACGAGCAGCACATTCTAGACCAGTGGCCAAAGATGCCCGACGGCAGCGACTGGGACGGATCCAGCCTTCTGACCTTGTTCGACCGCGGCGAGAGCCCCTTTCGCGGTGCCTGGGATGTGCAGGGCCTCATCCGCGAGGTCGAGCAGAGCCTCAACGCCAGGGTCATCGATATCCCGACCGTGTCGTCCGGCGCGAATCACTACGTAAGCTATATCCCGATGTCGGGGCGCTTCTGAGAATTAACGTCTGTTCAACGCTACAGGGTTTTCACGTCAAACTCGCCAGCAGACCCGACATCATAGCGCGTCTCTCGCGCGGCGACGTCAACACTCCGGGCTTCCGCGGATCGGCTCTCGAGAAGAAGCAGCTCTGGCATGGCCACTTTGAGCTGGCGACGTACGATGCCCTGCAGCCACTGGCCGGCGCCTTCAGCCGTCGACCATTGTACCATCGAGACCCGGTGCAGCCAGGAGGAGGCTATGTACTCACGCAGCCGCAGGGAATCGCTGGCCGTCGCCTTTTTCTCTTCGAGAAGGCCGAAGGCGAGCGATACGACTATGTGCGCTGGCGCGCCCTGAGCGCCGAGCAAAAGGTGAGATGGAATCCCTTGGTATTGCCATCGAGTTGCTGACGAGTGGTCCCCAGTCATGTTTGTTGGTGCGATCGGCGCGTGCTGCGGCGACACTCTTCAAGTTCCCCCTGCCGGCCGACTTTGTTTCGACGTGGCTGCTGGACCGCGTCTTCGGGTCAGAGCTGGATCTCTGCCCGCTGGCGATACAGCCCACCCGCGAGTTCTGCATGGCTCTGCTAGCCGCGAGGATCGAATGCGCCTTCCGACGATGCCATCGCCACTTTGCGTCTCGCCTCGACTACAACTCTGCTAGCGCGCTCCTTTCTGCCGCTCGAGATTCGCTCCTGCGACTCGTGCCTCGAGTGCTCCCCCGGACGCGCAAGGGCCTGGACGAGGCGGCGTTGTACCACTTCGTGCTCGACCACGGAGACTTTGGCATCCATAACATGACGATCGCAAAGGACGCGCAAGACAACCCTAACATCTCGTCGGTTTACGACTGGGAGGCGGGGACCATCGTCCCAGCTCTGTTCTCGGAACCGAAAATGGTGGTGACGGCCGACTTGGTCGTCGACGAGGACGGGGAGCCGTCGGTCAGTCGTTGGGGCGACGGCGACAGCATGCAGAAGATGGCCGAGTACGTGGCGTGGTCGAGAGAGTACTACAAGGTGAGATTGGGTCTTTAGATGCGTCGTTGCCGAGCCGATGCTGACTTTTCCGGTAGGCCCTTTTTGCAGAAGCCCCCGAGTACAAGGTGGCCATCAAAGCCGGGCGGGATGCGCGCCACATCTGGTTTGCTTTGCGCGACTGCGAGAACGAAGACGAGACCAAGCATCTCGCCCAGCTCGGAGCTTGGGCCGACGCCAAACTTGCAGAGATGGACGGGATGGATCGCCGAGGACCGTGGGTGAGCCCTGACCAGTGCGTGGTCAACTGAGGCGCGGAAAGGCCAAGGCGACACGTGAAACAGCATGGCGGATCTCTATCTAGGATGTCTTGAAGGGTGCGACCTTGTGGAGATGTTGGAGTTGGCACGAGATGGCTTACAGGTTCTATTTGTCTTTTATAAGCACAGGCAGAGGCCATAGTCATGACCGATTTTGCTTGCCCAATGGTGTCGCCGTGGCTGTTTGTACGGGTGATGAATGTCTGAGCGCGATGCGCCAAGCACAACAGGCAGTGGCGGAGCAGCCAACCGTCGGCATTGGCACAGCAAGCCGCATCACAGCATTAACGAGAGTGTATCAACCCTCAAGTCTCTTTCCGTCGTCCTGAATGCCGTTGCGACACTACTCTCGGCATTCGGCAGTCGTCTAGGGTAGCTGGTGATGACGGCGGGGCACGCGATGCGGAGATGGCTCCGTCGGCAGTCCGCGATCGATTGATGATGGCATCGATTGGCGACGGACACGTGCAGGTGGCTTGATCTTAGCTCGCCCAACCGGGTGGCCGCATCGGCGCCGTGGACCTGAATCGATTGTCTGCGACTCTGTAATTACGCCGCGCATCTGCTGCAGCCGCCCGTGATATCCACGGGCCGAACAGGGCACCGCCAAGCGCCCAGCCGACATAGAGTTGTTGACGCCGCTGGCGAGCCCTGCGCAGCTGACGCGCGGCGATTCGCCGTATCTTGGCTCTGAAGCTGGCCCCAAGCTCCCCTGTGACTCGCGCCATGACCTCATCAGTCTGTTAGCCTGGAGCCAAGCAATTAGCAAACAAGACGAGCTCATGATTTCCTTGGCCTGCCAGTCGACTCTGGCAGCGCTTTGTGCCTGCTGTGTGTGTTGTCTCGGGCCCCCCCTCTCGGCATTCCAGCGCTGCTGTCGTTCCACCATCCTGGTTGTCCTCCTGCACCCTCACCACCACCCGCTCCCCTCGACTCGACCTCGGGCGCCAGCATCGACAGCATCCGCCATTGCGCATCGCAGCGCACCAAGTCACCACCGCCGCGCGCGTCCGAAACACCGCCGCGATGGGCGAGGCAGACACCTACGCCGCCTCGAGCCAGCAGGAGCGCGGCCCGGCGCAGCAGTGGCAGCAACAACAATGGCAGCAGCCGCAGCAGCAATGGCAGCAGCCGCAGCAGCAGCAGGGCTACTACAACAACAACGGCAACCAGGGATGGAATAACCAGGGCTACGATCAGAACGGATACCAGCAGCAGCAGCAGCATCCGCCGCAACATGACCCGTACCAGCAGGCCGCGTACGGCGCCCCGCCCCCGTACAGCGTCAACCCCCCCAAGGGCAACGAGCAGTACGGCTTCGACCAGGCCTTCAAGATCGAGAAGCCAAAGTACAATGACATTTGGGCCGGCATACTGGTATGTTGCGCTCGCCTTGCCCCCCCGGCCTCATGACGCGCCGGACGGGCATCGTCGCTAACCGCGAGTGCAGCTCATCCTCGTCTTCCTCGGCTTCGTCGCCGTCTCCGGCTTCACCATCCACGGCTACGTGACCGGCTCCAGGGGCAACGGCATCTACGGCGGCAACAACAACTTCTCCCTCAACAACAACACCATCATACTCTTTGCCTTTGTCATCGTCGTCGGCTTCGTCCTCTCCTGGGCCTATGTCTGGTTGGCGCGCGCGTTCCCGAAGCAGTTCATCTGGATCACGGGCATCCTCAACATCGCCTGGGCCCTCGGCACCGCCATCTTCTACCTCTACAAGAGGTACTGGTCCGCCGGCATCGTCTTCCTCGTCTTTGCCCTCTTGACCGCCTTTGCCTTTTACACGTGGATACCCAGGATCCCCTTTTCCGCCCTCATGCTCAAGACCACCATCAACGTGAGCAAGAAGTTTGGCCACGTCTACCTTGTCAGCTTGATCGGCGGCCTGATTGCCGCCGCCCTGGCCGCCTGGTTCTCCGTCACCATGACGGCCATCTACGTGACGTACGAACCGTCCAGCAACAACCCCAAGTGCGGGCCCGACGGGAGCGGCTGCAGCCAGGCCACGGTCATCGGCCTCCTGGCCTTCATCACCTTTGCCATGTACTGGATATCCGAGTGGCTCAAGAACACCATCCACACCATCATCGCGGGCGTCTACGGGTCGTGGTACTTTTGCGTGCACAACTTCCCCAAGCGCGCGACGCGGGGCGCCGCCAAGCGCGCGCTCACGTACAGCTTCGGATCCATCAGCTTCGGCAGCCTGCTCATCGCCATTGTCCAGTTCCTCCGACAGCTGTGCTCGGTTGCGCGGAGCCAGTCGGGCCAGGAAGGCGGCATCGGCGGCATGATTAGCTATGTGGTCTTCTGCCTCCTGGGCTGCCTGTTGAGTCTGCTGGAGTGGGCCATCCAGTTCCTGAACCGATACGCCTTCTGCCACATTGCGCTGTACGGCAAGGCTTATATCCCGGCCGCCAAGGACACCTGGCACATGATCAAGGACCGCGGCATCGACGCGCTCATCAACGTAAGTGTCCCCGTCGCAAGCCGTCTTGACGAAGAACGCTCCCCTAACGGCCGTCTAGGACCTCCTCATCGCGCCCGTGCTCTCGTTTGGCGCCATTTTCATCGGCATCGCCTGCGCACTGCTCTCCTACCTGTACCTGCTCTTCACCAATCCTTCCTACAACTCGACGGGCTCGTACACGCCCGTCATCATGGCCTTTGCGTTCCTCATCGGCTTCCAGATCTGCAACGTCTTCACGACGCCCTTGTCAAGCGGCGTCGACACCATCTTTGTCGCCGCGGGCTGGGACCCGCAGGTGATGATCAACGACCACCCGGAGCTGTACCAGGAGATGGTCCGCGTGTACCCCAATGTGCAGCAGGCCATCCAGGTCCGCTGATGGAGTTTGCCATTGGGAGTGCGGCCGGAGCCGAGTTTGAATGATACCACTGGAGCGACGGACATTGTGGTCGCGGCAAGATGGGAACGGGAGGCCGACGTGGACGTTTCAGGATAGCTTTGTCCCTTTTATGTACTTCCTGACTTGCAACAGTGCTCTAGAGCATATTAATTACGTATCGTTGTGTATCATTGACACTTGTTCATTACTGCTCTATCGCATTTTCTTCTGCATGTAACCTTGTCATCGCGAACACGCCGTCAGATGGGCATCGAACCTCCAGTCGTATGTACAGAGCATGGTGAGATATCTACTGCCATCCGTCCAGACCAGTATCATCCATCATCATGACTTCTCCGCTCTCGCCGTCAAGTCCTCTGCAGCAGCCTCCTCGTCGTCGACCTGCACGACCCTCCACGCCCTGGCGGGAGCCTGGACGGCAGCCCACAGGTCCGTGGGGAGGAACTCGCCGACCTCGTGACGGAAGGACTCGCGGGCGGCGCGGTCGGCGTCGAGGAGGCGGTCGGCGGCGTCCTGGGCCTTGCGCCAGTGGGCCTCGAGCTGGCGGTCGACGGCGCGGCGGCGCTCGGCCTCGAGGACCATGCTGGCGTAGGCGCTGGCGTAGCCCTCGTAGAAGTCGCGCATGTCCTTCATCTCGCGCAGCTTGGCGAGGACGGCGTCGCGCTCGAGGTCCCAGCGGGCGCGGAAGTCGCCCGCGGCGGCGAGGTAGTCGGCGAGGCGGTCGCCGACGTCGTCGAGGGCGGCGACGGCGGCGCGGGCGCGCTCGTAGGATGCCGTGGCGGCGCGCGCGTGGTCCCGCAGCGCGGCGTGGTCGGCCTGCATGGCGGCGAGGCGCTCGTGCATCTCGCGCACCACGTCGTCGACCTCGTCGGCGTCCTGGGTGACGACGCGGAGCATCTCGGCGCGGTCCTGGGCCGTCTTGGGCTCGAGGTCTGACATGTGGGATTCCTGCTCCGCAATGAGGCCCGAGATGGAGACGCCGTCGGTGCCGCTGCCGCTGCCGCCGCCGCCGTCCTGCGACTGCTGCGTGACCTCGGCGGCGCGGCGGCGAGCCACGGCGACGGCGCCCTCGGTGGTGCGGATGGCCGTCACGCACATGTCGAAGTGCTTGGTCAGCGACGTCAGCAGCTGGGCCATGGCCGACGAGTGGTCGTCCATGCTCAGCAGGAGGTCGGTCATGGGGGTGGGGGTCGCCGCGCTGTCGTCGAGGTCGTCGTCGGGGGCCGTGGACGCGGAGGCGGAGGCGGAAGCCGACGCAGACACGGTCGGCGCGGAGTCGTTCATCATCTTCTTGAGGTTGCGGATGTCCGTCTCGAAGCGCAGCAGGTCGCCGTCAAACGACTGCTGGATGCCCTGGAACGCGACTGTTAACTCGTGCCTCAGCGAGTGCGGGTCGGCGCTCGCGGCGGGGACTACCTGGAGCTCCTGGATGCTCGTCTTCATGGCGTCGCGCATGCCGTGCACGCTGTTCTCGTCGACAAAGTCGAGCAGGTTGCGCGGCGCCTCCTCGGCGTCGCCGCCGCCCGCGGGCCGCAGCGCGCCGAGCACGTCGGTGCCGCGCAGCATCTTCATGGTGGCGCCGAGCTGGGCGTCGACGTCGTCCATGGCGCGGACGAGCGTCTTGAAGTCGCGCCTGCCCCACTCGTAGGTGGCGTGGAGGCCGCGGCGCACGCGCGTGAGGATGACGATCTGGTCGGCGATGGCGCTGCGGATGAAGCTCGTCTGGGCGGCGAGCAGCGCGGCCTCCTCGTGGGCGGCGCGCGCGGCCGTGGCGAGCTCGTTGGCGCGCAGCACGAGGTTCATCGACGACAGGGAGCGCTTCGAGACGAGGAGGTGGTTCACGAGGGTGTCGATGGAGACGACGGGGTCATCGGGGGGGCCGCCCTCGGGGCGCCGCAGCGAGGCCGACGACGAGCCCGGACTGCGGCGGGACGACGACGCCGCGGACGAGGAGGCGGCCATTGTGTTCGCCTGGGTCACGGCGCCGCGCGGCGTGGGTGGTGTTGTGGGTGTGGAAGCGAAGTTGTAGAGCCGGCGACCGCCGCGGGCGCTACATGATGAAGGCACTCCGGGGCAGCTGGCGGACAGGTGGTGGGCGTGTGGTGATGCGCACCGTCGACGGGTGCGAGATGGGAGGTTGAAGCTGGGCGATAAGCTTTCGGCTGGGAAGCTCCGATAAGGTCGCCGGGTTTCATGTCATCCCACGTTGCGCGCACGTGGCGGGTCAGGTGACGTTTGACATTGCCATGGAACAAACGCATCGCGGGCAGATGGATATTGCAGCACGTAATGTATTTCGTTGTTCATTCGTCAATTCTGTCCGCGTTACGCATTACTGATCCTGCCATCCAGTTCAGTCGAGCGCCAGCCGGGCCGAGGGTATCCAATCAGTCTAGCCCATGTCCAATCATCAACAGCTGCCCCTGAACTGGCGCGACGAGCGTCCAGCCATTCTCGATTTCATCCTCGAGGCCCCCGACATTCCTCACCTCGCTCTCCTTCTGCCGCGTTCCGCGGGCTCTCCACGCTGCCGGATTGCGGCATCGGCGGCGTCGTCCACTCATCGCTCCCGTCCCCCAGTGAAGGCGTCGTCGCTTCCGTCGCCGCCACGCCCTGGCTGCTCGCGGGAAAACCAATGTGCCCGATGCCCTCGTGCGCGAGGACCTGGTCGACGACCGGAATGTCCACGTTGAGCACGGCTGCCAGCATCGTCACCAGCCGTTCCTCTACGCAGCCATGCCGCTGCGTCGCCGGATCCTGCATCAGCCACTGCCCCAGCCGTCGGGGCAGCACCGTCGTGAAGCAGACGTCCTGGGCGTCGCGGTCGCGCGGCACGTATATCCTCGGCCCGCCCGGCTCCTCCGCGAGGTGTAGCTCGCCGGGGACGACCTGCGAGGCGACGACTTTGCCGTCCTGCGTGATGCTCTGCACGGAGGAGATGCCGTTTGTTTCGAGGACCTGCATCGACCGTAGAATGCCGTAGAGCCGGGCGGCGTCTCGTTTGTATCTGGGACTGTCAAATGCGGCCGCGAGGCTGTCATGGGAGTACGGTTAGATATGTTCTTCCCTGAACGGAACGGGATATTTACCGGATCAAAGCGTGTGCCTTGCACCTGAGATCGCGATTCACCGAGGATATCGGAACCTGGGCGTCCCTGGACAGGAACGTCGTGTCCGTAACACGCGCCGACAGGTACCGCTGCTTGAGCCCCAGCCAGCCCACCAGCGGCTTCAACAGCGCGACCTCGTCCAGTGTAAAGTCCAGCAGCCGGACGTGGCCGGCGAACCGCCCCGCCAGGGCGTCTCTATCGACGATGGCGAAGTCCGTTTCAGCCGACACGAGCACCGTGCCGCCGTCAGGGTACCGCACGGGAAATACCTTACTCCTGAGCAATGGAGTCGGGTTTGGGTGAGGTCTCGCTATCTCGAGGAACGAACTAAGTAAGCGCAGGCCGTTCTTGAGCTGGGTAAACTGCGGCTCGCGGCACTCCATCCGCAGCAGCCTGTCGTATATCATCTCTATTGTGAGCAAACCCACACCCAGGGTTCGCACGAAGAAGTCCTCGAGCGATGCGTAGTGGACGCCCACTGCTGCTTTGCCTGGGATCTCGATTGGGCTGGACCACAGACACTCGGACAGCGTCAGCCACCTTGGCTGGCCGTTTGAAGCGACCAGTATCAGCGTCTCGTCCTCAAACAGGCGCCTAAGCGAATGAACAATTAGCCAACACTCGAATCATTGCCTTGGGAACCCGTAAACGTACCTGAGCTCCAGCCTCGTCTCCGGAGTTGCCAATCCATTGAGACACCCGTATATCCTCGCCACGCGCCCCAAATCGCTGCACCCGCCGTCCCGCAGGGTGGCCAGCTCTAGTATCAGATCCTGGGCGCCCACACAGGGAACGCCCACAGTCAGGCGGAAGAAGGACGAGAGCGTCTCCAACTCGGCGGCCCTGAGTTGGAGCACGTCTCCGTATATGTACTGCAGGGAGAACTTGGTCGTCATGGAGATCGGTGCGCCCCAGAGGCAGTGCTTGGAGTCTGTCCAGCGCGACGGGTCGTCAAAGGCTGTTGGGATTAAGATGCCCTGAATGTCTTGGATGTAGGATCTAGCTTGTTAGCTCCCTCTCACACACTGATTGACTCGAGCGCCTTACCGACAAATGTCCCGCAAGGAATTTGGCTCCATCACTTCGGCGCATCGCTTCTCCAGCTCGCAGTACAAGCGGACAATGTCGCGACACCGCAGCTCGCTCAAGCCACCAAGATTCGCCAGCTGCACGTAGCTCAAGATATCCAGCAGAAACCCCACGTCGTTGTTTCTCGAGACGCCGAGGTGGGTGTATAAAAAGGACCACTTGTTGGCCAGTTCTTCCGCCGAGTGCTGCCCGCCGAGGTCGACGAACGGGAAGGCCTCGTGCGGCTCCATGAACTGCAGATAGCGGCGCTGCAGGTCTTCCAGAGGCAGGTATGTCTCCCATAGGGGGTGCAGGAATCCGGAGAGGCAAGGCACGGGGACCTGTCTGACTTGGCTGAGCAGTGCGGCGTTGGTAGTCACCAGGTCACCTTCGGCTTTCCACAGTTGCTCCAAAACGTCCAGGAGCCTGTCTTGTCGGTGTTTTGCGATGTAGGCAAAGGAGTCCGAGATGGCATCGCCAGCGCGAGAGATTAACCGGACGCGGTCTCGGATGCCCAGGAATTCAACGAGCCAACTCCTCCATGTTGGATGCAAGGGTTCTGGCCGTTCAGGATCACATCCCAAAATATCAGAATGCAAGAATGACGCCGAGAATCCTGGTGCGTCGTCGGAGCCGCCGTCAGTTTCGATGCGCCGGAAGAGCTCTTCTGGGCTGTACTGAGATGTCCCTGGCAAATAGACGTCTTCGACATGGGGCTGTACCGGCTTGAGACTTTGGTCGAGCACGGTGATGTGCTTCCAGTCCTCGTCGGCTTGTCGATGTCCATGGGTCAAATATAGAAAGAGCAGCTCGTCCCTGCATTGGGAAAGCGTAATTTGACCCGTTGTCTTGTTCTTGGTTAGTATCTGAGCTCGAACGTCGCTGACGGGTGCCTGCTGGATCCCAAGGCGTTGAAACAGCAGTCGGCGCTCAGGGTTCCTCGCTGCCGCATCGTCACCCATCTTTGCATGAAACCCCCCAGCAATGGCAACTCCACGCGTGTTTGGCCAATATATTGGTCCAGAAGCCGATGATCCGTCCCGGACGGGGATGAAATCCAGCCGTGTGGTGATGGCCGAGTGATTCTCGTCTCCCCGGAATAGACCTCGTAAGAGCAGTCTCGCAACCCGCGAGTGCCAGTCTTGAGTCGTCAAGCTCGACTTCATCGTGGAGTCTCGGTTTTCCAGATCGGTCTGGACCAGAGTCAACACCTCTCTTATATTCGTCGATCGTAGCCCATGGCCCCGCAAGACGGCCAAGTCTTGTTGTCCATAGCCGCGGGATATGTATGGGTCGAGATTGACATCACCAAATAGCGGTGTCCCGGCTTGATTTTGCTCTTCAGGTGTTAATGATCGTACTTGTCGTATTGAACGTAGTTCTTCGTTGTGAAATGATCGCACCATGGGTGCCTGCCCTAGACGGTCCTTGATTCGCTCAACCAAACCCGACCACGAACGCTGCGTTACATCGTCAGGTAGCGGTAGGAACCTAGGCCAAGTATAGCAGAGCTTTGGGTGCCGGCAGAGTGACTCAATGCTCTCGACGAATGCTGCGTCAGTTTCGTCAAGCAGTCTTGGATGCATCGTTGTTGCTTTTGTGATGTGGTTGCATTGCATGAAAAACTATGGCCAGTCAGCGAAGCTTTTGTTGTGCAAACTGCAACGTACCTTGAATCCAAATTCGCCCAGCGGCATGAAAGAGTATAGCTCTCGAGGTTCTATAACGGGAACACAGTTGGCATTATCAGGGAAACCAAACACAACCTCGGGCGATCCGACATTTATGTTCCCGCTGCAAGCATGTTCCTCGTTCAGATTACCGAAGGCATCTCGTATCGGGGTTCTCGTAAGAAAGTGGTGGCACTCTCGCGTCAGCGTTCCGTCCACGCTCCCAAAGGAACCAGACACCGCGGCGACAGTTTCAGCGCGTCTGCAGAGTTGGATGTTGTTCGCCGCCACCGTCCCGCCGTATTCGCTACGAAACGTGATCTTCGTCTGGCGCAGCTGTCGCCGGAACAAGAGGTGGCTTGGCTGCAGCTCTTGAACCTGCCTTACGAGGTCGCTCCAAGCCTCTGTGGCCGGAGAAGCCGCTCCGTCCCGGCGAACGAGTAGGAGCAGCGTAATTCCCGTCTTATCAGGCAGATGATCGCTCGGCTGTTCCCAAATCGGGACGAGCACAGCGGCTGCCGGCTGCTCGAAACAAGGCGAAAAGTCGCCCGACTGCAGAGACACCCTCCATGTCCCTTGGAAGGCTGAATACAAGCGAATGTCTCCTGTGCCACAGAGGGCGAGGATGTCGCACTCCAGGAGTCCGTCAGCGTTGCATCCGAAGACAACTCTCCCGAGACGAGCGTCAATGTCGATGGACGATCCCTCAGATGCAGCCTGTGCCCTTGTGTGTCTCCTGATATTTACGTAACGCATACGTAAAGCAGCAGCTGCTCGAGAGGAATGGGTCTGTGGTGTTGTCCACGGCATTTGCCTGGGCTGAGCGTCCTGGGCCCAAGGAGCGGCACTGCGCCGCGATTCGCTCAACCACTTTTTACGCGTATTCAATGCCAGACATGGCGTTCCTTCATGCCGTGGCGGGGGCGTCCGGACGGTCGGCATGTCTTGCGGAAGTCGGGGTTAGATGTTATTGGGCTTCGGGCTGCAAGGTGAAAACCGCAGGAGGACAGATGCCAACAGAGTAGGAGGCGAAGGAGAGAAAAGCTGGTCACGACAAGTTCGCCAACCCAGCACTACTAAACCGGCTTCGCAGCTTGCTAGCCAAGTACGCCATCGCCTCTCTGGTATTGCTCCCGAATGTCCGCAACGGGTTGGGACGATCTTTGAATTCAGAACACTGGTGAACTCTACTCTACTTGCATCCCCTCCCCCGCCATCGGCGTCCCGCCATCGTTCCAGTTTACCCGTCTGCCACGACATTATGATATCCTGGCCAAGCTAGCCGCGGGAGGGCGTAGTGCGGCGCTGCCCATGTTGGTGGTTGGAAAGGATCCAGAAGACCTGCCAGGCGGCGCCCGTGATAGGCTTGTTTACCAGACCACAGAGCGGAGCTTGACGACTCCCAAGTCGTAAACCGTCGAAATGTGCCTTGGAAGATGACAGCTCAAGTGACCCATGCCGGCTCCGCAAGGCGTTTGGCCCGAGACTCCGCCTTGTCGCCTGTCTGCCCGGCCAGCTGGCTCGTGACTGATGTTGCGACGATGCCATGCAAGGCAGAGCGGGAGGAGCCGTATTTGCTTGCTCGTACCTCGAATCCTCCCAACTGGGTCCTCCTCAGAGTTCTTGTTTCTCTCGACGCTCGTATCCGGGTTCAAGACGGGGAAACAAGGACGGAGCGTCAGCAAACTCCGCTGCCGATCCCTGCCCCCTTGCAGTGGAACACAAAGTCCCGTGTAAGTGGTTGCCGGCAGTGCCGCAAATTAGTAGAAGAACTCGTACAAGTAGTATGAAGTAGCATCCTCTTCAGCTGTCCAGACCCAAACGGGGAAATCGCATGGCCAAGGCACTAGCAAGCGCTCCCCGAGACCCCCCCACATCCCATGGCACGGGCGGCGATAAGGCTCGGCGACGATCGCTGTCCATGTGATGCTTGGAAGTTGCAAGCTGCAGCACGATTACCATGCATGGCCAAATGGCGTCTGCCATTTGCCGATCCATGGCGGAGGGGGAGTCGATCATCGCTGAGCCCTCGTGGCTTCATCAGTTTGCTCAAATGGCGTGAGATGGTGGCAAGATACCTGTTCGTCAAGTCTATTTGCACTGCACGTCAAGCCGTGTCTCGCTTATTCAATCTAGTCCAATTACCCGTGCCTGCAGCCAACCCTCGTTTCGTCATGCAATCTAGTGTATCGTTCCGTGTCGCGATAAGGAACAAGACCCAGTGGCCTCCAACCACAGCTTACCATCTCTCATTCTGCATCTTTAGCGATTTCCCTCGTGCCTCACTCCAAGCCACTCTCCGACAGACGAATTTGTCGTATCGTTGGCATCCGGGTCGACGCAATCTGGCTTCTCGTCGGCGCGCACTCCTGCGGCGTTGACTTGAGCGTTGTCAAGATCTGCCTCGCCCTTCTCGCCCATCCCATCCTCAAGCAGCTCTCCACCCTCCATTACAGTCCGCAGCTGCAGATCCGCGTCCTTGGAGTAGACGCGGATGCCGATGATGCAGATTGCGTTCCACGGATCGGGCATCTTTTCCTCATCGCTGTCGTAATCGTCTCGAGGCTGCGGGGGCAGCGGCGGCGCAATTCGAGGGTTCCGCGTGTAGTCGTCGCTGCTATACAGCTCCTCCCAATCTTCGACGGGGGAGTCGGACGAATTTCCATCAGACTCATCATTGGATTCCAACTTTTGCTGCTTCGACACAGCCTTGGCAGGCTGAGCAGGAGGTGGTGGCGGACCAGTAAGGGGCGGCACATCTTGCTTCTTCTCAATCGATGGGGCGACGACCGAGTCCTCGGTCTTTGGAGTGTCCAGCGGCGACCCGCTCGAATCGGAAGCATTGGTGCCGTCATTCGGCGTGGCCTTTGCTACACCGCCAGACTCAACCTTGGAGCTCTCCGTATTGTCTGACACTTGCTGGGCATCGGTAGGTGCTTCTTGCGCCTTTAGAGCCTCGTCTTCACGCCGAGCCTCCTCTGCCTCGCGAGCTTCTTCCGCCTCCCGAGCCTTCTCTCTCTGTTCCTTCTTGTACTGCTTCTTCTCGCTGTTTTTCTTCTTCTGCTTCTTCGTAGCGTCCCGGTTCAAATGCCGCTTTTCCCAAAGTCGACGGCGCTCCGTCTGCCGACAAGTCGAAGCTTTGTTTTGATCGCGTTTCTTCCGGAGGCTGGCAACCTTGTCCAAATGGGCCCACGCCTTGCTGTGTGCCAGATCGTAGGCGTAACCCA
>JALHCA010000154.1:0-18238 GCA_024340505.1 Tolypocladium nubicola
CGCCATGACTCTGGGCAACGCTCACCACCGCAAACAAAGGGATTCGATGAAACTATCTACGAAGCAATGATGGTGATGATGCTCGACATGATGGATACAGGGGCGTTGACGCCATCGCGCCAGGAGTCAAAGACCCACGGTATTAGTCATCACCAAACTCACTCCGAGATCGCGGGCGAAGTCGCAACTCAACACGTGGGGGTCCGAGCCAAAGTTTGTTGAGTTCGCAGTGATCCGTTATAAGCAGGGCGGAGAGACGCAAAATCGAAGTGCTCTTCCCAACAGTCCGTGGATCAATGTCTCGTGCGGCCACGGCGCTCCTCTCAAGACCCCTCCGAACCAGATCGACAGCACTAGCGCTCAAGAGGCATTGCGGCGCGATGAGTGGCAGCGCCAAGTTGAAGCCAGCGGCGAGGGTATCTGGCCAGAAGCAGGATGTGTGGTAAGTGGCCGAGGCCTCCCACCACGAGGGTCCGTGTTCTGAGAGCGAATGCAGGTCCATCATCAACGAGGCGGCAGCCGCGTCGCCGAAGCAGCCCATCGTGAACATGGGGCAGGGCTTCTTCGGGTACAACCCGCCACCGTTCATCCTCGACGCGGCCAAGGACGCGCTGGACCGCATCGAGTGCAACCAGTACTCGCCGACCAAGGGGCGGCCACGGTTGAGGAAGGCGATTGCGGACGCGTACTCGCCGTTCTGGGGGCGCAAGATTGACCCCGAGACGGAAGTGACCATCACGACGGGAGCAAACGAGGGTGAGCCGTTATGAGATCCGTGGAGGCCCCGGTGTGCTGACGGGGTATCCAGGCATGTTGAGTGCGTTTATGGCTTTTATCGAGCCGGGGGATGAAGTCATCGTCTTCGAGCCCTTTTTCGACCAGTACGTTTGCTAGCCTGGTACAGGTTTGGGAATGCGATTGACTGTAAGAAACAGGTACATCAGCAACATCGAGATGCCCGGTGGCAAGATTGTCTACGTTCCCATGCACCCCCCGGAGACGGGTGCCACCAAGACGTCCTCGGCAGCGGACTGGACCATCGACTTCGACGAGCTCGAGAGGGCCATCACGCCGAGGACCAAGATGATCGTCCTGAACACGCCACGTATGTCCCGCATGAAAATTGGTCGCAGGCCCCTCGAGATGCTAACTACCTGGACGCAGACAACCCCGTCGGCAAGGTGTACTCGAAGGATGAACTGCAGAAGATCGGCGACCTGTGTGTCAAGAACGAGATCATCATCCTGTCGGACGAGGTCTACGACCGGCTGTACTACGTGCCCTTTACCAGGATCTCGCGTCTGTCGCCCGAGCTGGAGCGGCTAACCATTACGGTCGGATCTGCGGGCAAGAACTTTTATGCTACGGGCTGGCGCGTTGGTGAGTCGAGACCCGGAGCAATGATCGACGTGAGGAGTTGATGCTGACACACAGAAAGGCTGGCTCATGGGCCCGGCAGAACTGATCAAGTACGTCTCGGCCGCGCACACGCGCATCTGCTACTCGTCGGTGTCGCCGCTGCAAGAAGCGTGCGCGGTGGGCTTCGAGCAGGCCGAGGCCGAGGGCTTCTGGGACACGACGATCCGCGACATGAAGGCCAAGATGGACCGGTTCAACGAGGTCTGGGTGGAGCTGGGCCTGCCATACTCGGAGCCCGAGGGCGGGTACTTTGTGCTCGTCAACATGGCCAAGGTGAAGCTGCCGGCGGACTACCCGTTCCCGGCGCACGTGGCGAGCCGGCCGCGCGACTTCAAGCTGGCGTGGTTCCTGATCCAGGAGGTGGGCGTGGCGGCGATTCCCCCGACCGAGTTTTATACCGAGGGCAACGCGCACCTGGCCGAGGACTACATCCGGTTTGCGGTGTGCAAGGACGACGCGGTGCTGGAGGAGGCGAAGGAGCGGCTTCGGGGGCTGAAGAAGTACATGGAGGAATAGAGGCTCCGGGGGCTGTCTTCTGCCTAGACGCCTAGGCCTACCTACAGCTAGGCTCGGATTCAATAGCGAAGCAGATTGGATATCCAAGCGCGTGGCGGAGGCATCCGCTCGCTGCAGTCGCCACTTGACCTGGTTCTCCCCGCAGCACGGGGCCAGACCGGACCAGACGACTCGATATCGAAGGATGAGCACGGGAACAGCGACCGCACTGGTGACGGGGCCGCTGAGAAATGACTCGGCTTCGGGGTCGGGATGCTCGACGTGGAAGCAGCCGATGGAGGGGAGCCTTGGGAGGTGCCGTTGGAGTCGGAGCCGGCCGATGGGGCTATCTCCAGCACCCTTAGGGGTTCACAGCGGGGTGCGCTCTGGGGCCCCTCTACCCCGCCTGACACGCAGGCGGGGGCACGCGATAGCGACACTGTGCCAACTTGCGTGCACCCTTGCACCCATTACAGCCGTTTGACGACGATTCTCGCACCCGCCGCTTGTGCTCAACTGCACCGCCCCTAAGCCTCGTTTGCTCACCTTGTAGCTATCAACGGCCTGCGGTTGGAGAAGCGCCACGGACTAATGCCGTCGTCGCCACCCTTTTAGGACGGCACCGCGGTCCTCGTCGCGGGCCTCGGAGTCCTGGCCGTTGCCTTCAACCAGGTACAAAGCCTCGGCCCCCTCCCCGCCGCTTCACGTCCGCTTCTCTTCTCACACCGCTGCTTGTTGGTTCGTCTCTCAGCCCGGCATCTTGTCCCTTATCAAGCAGCTCCTGGGCCCTGCCTTTGTTGTACGTGCTGCGTCGGCCGCAGTGGCAAAGCGGCGCCGACCGTCGACATGGCGCCCATCGCCGTGTCCCCCGAGCGGGATCCCCAGCCGGAGCCGCTGGCAGCTTTGACGGCCAAGTTCGACGATACGATCCGGTTCTATCTCAACGGGACCAAGGTGGTGCTCGATGAGATCGACCCCGAGGTCACGGTGCTCGAGTACTTGCGCGGGATCGGCTTGACGGGAACCAAGCTGTATGTGCCATCCTTGTCAGGCCAGACCACTGAACGTTGTTCCTGATTGACAACCCCCGTTCTAGTGGCTGTGGTGAAGGCGGATGCGGTGCCTGCACCATTGTCGTGAGCCAGTTCAACCCTACGACGAAGCAAATCTACCACGCCAGCGTAAACGCCTGTCTGGCGCCGCTGGCCAGCCTCGATGGCAAGCACGTCATCACCATCGAGGGCATCGGCAACACCAAGCGGCCTCACCCGACGCAGGAGCGCGTGGCCAAGGGGAACGGCAGCCAGTGCGGCTTCTGCACGCCCGGCATCGTCATGAGTTTGTACGCGCTGCTGCGGAACAACTCGGAGCCCACGCAGGGCGAGATCGAGGAGGCGTTTGACGGTAACCTGTGCCGGTGTACGGGGTACAGGCCGATCTTGGATGCGGCCCAGACGTTTAGCGCCGAAAAGTCTGAGCAGGTTCGGGCGGATGCCGGAGGGTGCTGCAAGGAGAACGGGGACGGATCCGCCAATGGGACGAACCGAGGCGGCTGCTGCAAAGAGGATGGGAATGTCCCGGCCAGCGAACCGCCGCTGAAGGCGAACGGCGGAAACGGAGGCTGTTGCATGCAAAACGGCAACGGCCCCGCTGACGGAGGCTGCTGTATGCAGAAGATGTCACTTGATGACCAGCCCATCAAGCGCTTCACGCCCCCCGGCTTCATCGAGTACAGGCCTGACACCGAACTAATCTTCCCTTCCGCCCTCAAGAAGCACGAGATGCGGCCGCTCGCCTTTGGCAACAAGCGGAAGAAGTGGTACCGGCCCGTCACACTGGACCAGCTGCTCCAGATCAAGAGCGTATACCCCGAGGCCAAGATTATCGGTGGCAGCACAGAGACGCAGATTGAGATCAAGTTCAAGGCTCTCAAGTACCCTGTCTCGTTGTACGTGGGCGACATCCCGGAGTTGCGGCAGTTCGAGTTCAAGGATGACACTGTCGAGGTCGGCGGAAACGTCGTCTTGACTGACCTGGAGGGCATCTGTGAAAAAGCCATCAGACACTACGGCCACACCCGGGGCCAGGTGTTCGAGGGCATCCTGAAGCAGCTCAAGTACTTTGCGGGGAGGCAGATTCGAAACGTCGGCACGCCGGCCGGGAACCTGGTCACCGCCTCACCCATTTCAGATCTGAACCCTGCGCTGTGGGGAGCAAATGCCGTGCTGGTGGCCAAGTCGGCGAAAGAGGAGACCGAGATCCCCATGAATCAGTTCTTCACTGGCTACCGGAGGACAGCCCTGGCCCAGGACGCCATCATCGCCTCCATCCGGATTCCTGTGACCGCCGCAAAGGGAGAGTTCTACCGGACTTATAAACAGGCGAAGCGGAAAGATGACGACATTGCTATCGTCACGAGTGCGTTGCGAGTCAAGGTGGATGACGAGGGCGTCGTCACGGAATGCGATTTGATCTACGGCGGCATGGCAGCCATGACGGTAGCGGCCAAGGCGGCTACAGAGTACCTCATCGGCAGGCGATTTGCGGAGCTCGAGACCCTCGAAGGAACCATGAGTGCCTTGGGGCGGGACTTTGACATGCAATTCAGCGTACCTGGAGGCATGGCGTCGTATCGAAAGGCCCTGGCTTTCGGCTTCTTCTACCGGTTCTACCACGACGTGCTTACAAACCTGGATGGCCGGAGCGACCACGTCGACAAGGAAGCCATCGATGAGGTTGAGCGGTCCCTGTCCAAGGGCACGATTGACGAGCAATCCTCCGTGGCGTACGAGAAGGAGATCACAGGCAAATCCAACCCCCATCTCGCTGCACTGAAGCAGACGACCGGAGAGGCGCAGTACACGGACGATATACCCGCCTTGAAGAACGAGCTGCATGGCTGCTGGGTCCTGTCAAGCAAGGCCCACGCGAAAGTCAAGTCGATTGACTACTCGAAGGCACTCGATATGCCTGGCGTGGTCGACTACATCGACAAAGACGACATGCCCTCTGCAGAGGCCAACAAGTTTGGCGCTCCGCACTTTGACGAAGTCTTCTTCGCTGATGGCGAGGTTCACACTGCAGGCCAGGCCATCGCCATGATCCTGGCCACCTCGGCGTTGAAGGCTCAGGAGGCGGCGAGGGCGGTCAAAGTTGAGTACGAAGAGCTACCTTCAGTCTTGACGATGGAGGAGGCTGTGGAAAAGGAGAGCTTCCACCCTTTGTATCGCGAAATTAAGAAGGGGGATACAGAGGGGGCATTCGAAAAGTGCGACCATGTCTTTACCGGCACTTGCAGAATGGGTGGACAGGAGCATTTCTATCTCGAGACGAACGCCTGCTTGGTTGTGCCGAAGCCCGAAGACGGCGAGATGGAGATCTTTGCCAGCACGCAAAACGCCAATGAAACGTAAGTAATACCGATGCTACTCATTACCAGTATTAACTAGCTCGTTGCAGACAAGCTTTTGCGTCGCGAGTGTGCGAGGTGTCGGCAAACAAGGTTGTCGTCCGCGTCAAGCGACTGGGCGGCGGCTTCGGCGGCAAGGAGACGCGATCAGTTGTTCTCAGCTCAGCCGTGGCGCTGGCTGCCAAGAAGACCGGAAAGCCTGTCCGTTGCATGCTGACGCGCGAAGAGGACATGGTCACGATGGGCCAGAGACACCCTTTCATGGCGCGATACAAGGTCGGCGTCAACAGGGACGGCAAGATCCAAGCACTGGATGTCGACATCTTCAACAACGCCGGCTGGACCTTTGATCTCAGTGCCAGTGTCGTCGAGCGTGCCATGACACACTCCGATGGGTGCTACGATATCCCCAACGTCTTCATCCGGGGCCGGATATGCAAGACAAACACGATGTCCAACACAGCGTTCCGAGGCTTCGGCGGCCCTCAGGGCATGTTCGTTGCTGAGACGTACATGGAAGAGATTGCCGACCGTCTGGGCATGCCCGTCGAGACCCTCCGGGAGATTAACTTTTACAAGCCTCACGGCATCACGCACTTTAACCAGATGATCGAGGATTGGCACGTCCCCCTCATGTACCAGCAAGTACAGGACGAGTCTTTCTATGCAGACCGGAGAGCGATGATCAGCCAGTTCAACGACGAGTACAAGTGGCGCAAGAGGGGGCTGGCGTTGATTCCGACCAAGTTTGGCATCTCGTTTACTGCCCTGTTCCTCAACCAAGCCGGAGCCTTGGTACACATCTACCACGACGGCTCCATCTTGGTCGCTCATGGAGGCACCGAGATGGGTCAAGGCTTGCACACAAAGCTCACGCAGATTGCGGCCCAGGCCCTTTCTGTGCCGTTGGACAACGTCTTCATCTCGGAGACTGCAACGAACACGGTTCCCAATGCCTCGGCAACTGCAGCTTCTGCATCGTCCGATCTGAACGGCTATGCCATCTACAACGCCTGTGAGCAGCTCAACCAGCGCCTGGCGCCGTACAGGGAGAAGCTCGGCCCCAGCGCGACGATGAAGGAGCTTGCGCACGCGGCGTACTTTGACCGCGTCAACCTGTCCGCGCAGGGGTTCTACAAGACGCCCGACATTGGATACACGTGGGGCGAGAACAAGGGCAAGATGTTCTTCTACTTCACGCAGGGCGTGGCGGCCGCCGAGGTCGAGGTGGATACGCTGACGGGGACGTGGACGTGCGTCCGGGCAGACATCAAGATGGACGTCGGGCAGTCCATCAACCCGTCCATTGACTACGGGCAGATCCAAGGTGCCTTCGTGCAGGGCATGGGCCTCTTCACGATGGAGGAGTCGCTGTGGCTGAGAAACGGGCCGATGGCGGGCAACCTGTTCACGCGGGGGCCCGGCGCGTACAAGATCCCCGGGTTCCGCGACATACCGCAGGACTTCAACGTGACGCTGCTCAAGGACGTCGAGTGGAAGGAGCTGCGGACGATCCAGCGCAGCCGGGGTGTGGGCGAGCCGCCGCTGTTTCTGGGCAGCGCCGTCTTCTTTGCGATCCGGGACGCGCTCAAGGCAGCGCGGAAGAAGGCGGGGGTGGCGGCCGAGGTGGGCGTGGATGAGAGCCCAGGCTTGCTCAGGCTGGAGAGCCCGGCGACGCCGGAGAGGATCCGGCTGGCGTGCGAGGACGAGATTATGAGGAGGGCGAGGGTGGTGCCGAGGGAGGGGGAGAAGAGCTTCTTTGTGGCGATTTAGGGGCTTCCTGGATCGTCGTCCTAGCATCAAGCCAAGCGCGGCTACGAGTGTATGAGAAGCAACAACGGGAATTGACGGATGACATATCATATCCTTGCCTCTTCTCCCTTCAGCCCATGCAGAGAAACAGCTGGAAAGCCCGTACCCAAGAGAATCCTGCCTCGAGCATCGGTACTCTACAGGGCAGCTTGGGATGTCGTCGTTGGAAGACTGCCGTAATCTCCCGACGCCAGCCCGTGACCTTCCGCGCCTCTTGGCGACCAGGGGCGCTGCAGGTGCTGACGCAGGACGGGCGAGACATGCGGTCTGCTCTGCATATTTGCTTGTGCGATGCGATGCTGCAGAGGTCCGACGTTCATGTGTACAGAGTACATACGTCAGGCAGGGCCAGGCCAGGTAGTATCGCATGTGCAAATTCACATGGGGCTGCGAGCCTGTGTGACGGCGAGGCGGGTCCTCGGTATAGGGTAGCGTCGAGCCGCGACGCTGGAGCGCGTTGACAATTGCGCTGCTCCCGTTGGCCGCATGCGGATCCTCGGCTGCTGTCTGAGGAGGAAGCTGCACCGCGCGCACTTGCCACAGTGACTCCTTGCCTCCTTGCTCAGCCCCGCCAACACCCGATCCACTGGGAAGGCGCCGCCCCCACTGCGCGCGTGAGCAGGTCCAGCTGGAGCAGCGCAGCAGCGGGCGGCGGGCGGCAGGAGCAGGTGTAAGACCAGACCAGACCAGGCGAAACGTAAACTCCATACGCAGCTCGCCTGCTTGGATCCTTGCTCTGTGGCCTTTGTGCGCAGCCTCAGCCTCAGCTCCCGCGCTGGTCACGCTGCTGTTCACTCGGACCTGTATTGTCCGCGCCAATTCCTGCTCGGCGGACAAACGCAGACGCAAACGCAAGCCGGCCGCCCGCGCAAACACCAGAGACGCAGAGATCCATCCCCACCGCCGCCGGCCGGAGCGACGAACCAACTCCTCTTGCGACAGACTTGCACGCGCGCGCGCCCTCGCTCGCATTGGCCCGAAACGCACGCCCAACATGCGGAATTGCCAGCCGGGACTGCCGTAAGAACGAATCACGCGAGCAACGGACCACGCCCACTGCAAGGGAGCGAGCGAGCGAGAGAAGACGGTGACAGAGACAGGCAGGATCGGAACGAGGCTGCAACGGCCCGGGGCAAATGAGCTGCGTACAACGCCCGCGCGCCGCACTTGCGTAACGTCGGGAGAGACCCAATGGGAGGACAGCGTCCGCATGAGTGACGGGAACGCCATGGACAAGGACGCTGCTGCTTCTGCCGGCAAGGTGGCGGCGGACAATGCCGAGAGCAACAAGGACCGCGACAAGGACGCCGGAGGCGCCGCGCACGTGCACTCGGGCAAGAGCCCCAAGAAGCGGCGCAAGGTCAACCACGGTACGCAACTCCGTCACACGCTGTAACTGGCTGCGCCGGGACTCGAGGGGGAGAGAAGAGTTCCGGGAGGGAGACCAGGCGGACGCCTGCAGCTGGCCTATGCTCTGCGACTCCCGCCTCTCTCCTCTCCCCTCCCCTCCCTCGCTCTCTCCAGCGGTGTCCCGGCGCGAACGTTTTCGACATGGACCCTCGGCTAACACTGGCGGCTGCTTGCTTGTCGCGACTCCAGCCTGCGTATATTGTAGGAGATCTGTAAGTCTGCTCAATGGCCGCGGCGCGAAGGCGCAGGACGTGGCGACCCGCGACGTCGGGCGTGCGAGGCGAACTCAGGGTCCCTCCCTCCCCGATGCCTGCGCCGAGCTGTTTGGATGCATGCCGCTGACAAAATCACGCTTTCCGCGCGCTACAGCATATGACCTGCGATCTCGTACGTATATATGAAACGGCTCTTGGGGGAGGACGTCCGCCTCGTGG
Organism: Tolypocladium nubicola; assembly: GCA_024340505.1. Lineage (NCBI taxonomy): Eukaryota > Fungi > Ascomycota > Sordariomycetes > Hypocreales > Ophiocordycipitaceae > Tolypocladium > Tolypocladium nubicola. The sequence goes on from JALHCA010000154.1 coordinate 8,980, forward strand.
CATCTGCAGTCTGCAAAGAGCGCGGCGCTGAGCCTCCCCATTCGCCAACTCCAGGAGTGATTTGAGCACGCCTTGCTGATGACCGTGGACAGGAGCGGCCGTGTACGAGATGCATTAAGCGTAACATCGGGCACCTGTGCCACGACGAGCCCCGCGAGGGCGAAACGAAGAAGCTCAAGAACGGCAAGCCCACCGGCGCAACGCCTGTCGATGATACGGATGCGCAGTCGCAGGCGGCATCGGACGTGGCTCACAGCTCTATTTCCAGCACCATGGGCCCGCCCACAAACTTCGACGCGACGAGGCAGCGGTCCGCGAGTGGGTTCACGGCCGCCGGCGTCCTGGGCCAGGGGAACCCAATGTCGCTTGTGCAACCAGCCGGCGCGACGGGGCTGCAAGGAAATGGGTCGAACAACAGCGGCAGTGGTGGTAACGCAAATCAATGTAAGTGGTGCTTCTTGAGCAGGTTCAGGCTTCCGTCTCCCCTCCTCAGAGCTGGAGATCCTGCTTCCTCTCTCTCCCCTCTCCCCTCCTCTCCGCTCTCCCCCTTTTTGCAACAAGAGGATGCAATTTCCTTGTTGGTGCGCAGGTGCAATGGGCTCGAGAACTAATAAACGCGCAGTTTCCGGCTTTTCGGACGCGTGGTTGACAGCCCAGAACTTCAATGACATGAACAGCTATAACCCCAACTACATGATCGCCCCCCACGTCACACACGAGTTTAACCTGCTCAACGACTTCTTACACAGCGGGCTCCTCGACGACAGCGGCCTGGCGTCAGACGAGACCCAGCAGAGCGCCGCCTTTAACAGGACGGCCCAGTCTGACATGTTGCCTGGCGGCTTCGGAGGCCGCACCGCGCTCCCAGCAGGGGGCTCGGGATCGGGGCCGAACCTCCAGGGAGGATCCATGCCGCCACCGCCGAGCGTCGACGGCAAGGGGGCGCCGAGGACCGCAAACTCGGCGTCGGACAAGACGCGAGAGTACTACCTCCAGGCCGCGGACCCCTCCGGCAACGACAACGCCGAGCAGCGCATGACGCGCGTGCTCAAGGCCAAGTACGAGGCCGGCCTGCTCAGGCCATTCAACTACATCAACGGCTACGCCCGCCTGGGCAAGTATCTCGACGGGCACATTGCCGCCTCGTCGAAGCAGAAGATTCTGCGAACCATCAACCAGTTCCGTCCCAAGTTTCGGGAGAAGGCCCAGGGCCTGACGGACATGCAGCTTGTATACGTTGAAATGTGGTTTGAGATGCAGCTGATGGACTACGACCGCGTGTTTGCCAGCATGGCGGTGCCGGCGTGCTGCTGGAGGAGGACGGGGGAGATATTCAGGGGCAACAAGGAGATGGCCGAGTTGATTAACGTTCCGGTGGACCAGTTGCGAGACGTGAGACTCAATACCTGTCTTCGCCGCGGTGCATGTGCTGACGTACTCGCCAGGGCAAGATTGCGCTGCACGAGATTCTCACCGAGGAGTCCATGGTGCGCTACTGGGAGGAGTTCGGGACGATTGCGTTCGACCCGGCGCACGAGACGCTGCTGACGGCGTGCTCGCTGAAGAACCCGAGCGACACGTCGGACCATCCGATCGTCAAGTGCTGCTTTTCGTTTACGATCCGTCGTGACGACCACAAGCTGTGAGTGGCCCCTCCCGGACCATGATGGAGATGCGAGACGCTGACCGGGGATCATGACAGCCCGGCGTTGATCGTGGGCAACTTTTTGCCGCATGATCCGCCACCGAATTGAAACCGTTGTGACTTGGGGCGGATGAGAACCAAAAATGACGTGGAAAGCCACGGGACGTATGGGCATGGGAGGGCGTATGGGCGGGATTCATGTTATGTTCTGGATGCGCTGCTCTGTTCTGTGTCATCGGTATGAGCCTATCGATACTCTTCTGATGCAGCTCTCTTGACCACCTGCAAGATACTTTGCGTGAAAGGAATTGGTGATGATGTGGTTGGCTTGGGCTGGTACTCTGTGACAAGGAAGGAGCTCCTCGTCCGGCGCAGGCCGCTGCCTCAGTCATCACTCCATTCGTGACTCTCCCCACCCCATCTTGGCCGTACACCATTAGTTGATGTGTCTTCCGACGCAGCTCCTCTGCAATGACCTCTACATGATGCTTCGCGATGCCGCCTCGGGACCCTCTCGTTGCGGGCCGTGACAGGAAGATCCGCACGATCATTGGTAGGCTCTGCTCCGCGCTTGATATATATGCGAGTCGTCACTCACCACCGAACCAAACTCAGACTTTGCCGTCGATCTCGAATCCACGCTCCCCTCCACACGGGATGCCGGGGCCGTCGGTGTGCTACTCGCCGATCTAAGTCACCAAATCCAGACGATGACGAACCTTCCCCCGCAGACCGCAGCGAGTATATCGACCAATGCCGCCAAGGACCTCGAGCGACAGGGGAGAAATCTGTGGAACCTCTGCATCCGCGAGAACAGAGACACAGCCGGTGGCTCGTCGTCGAAAGAGAGGACCAAGCTACTGGTCAGCGCGAGGCTCCTTGCCTTTCAGATCCTTGAACTTGGCCGACAGGCAGGCAGGCACAAACAAGATGCAGAGGCGGAGGCGGTCTATCTCCTGAACCTGGCCTTGATATTGGGTCGAATATGCATCGGAGATGCGGAGCTGGACTCGGCGAGGCTGGCACTCCAAATGGCAACTCAGCTTGTCGATCGGCTCAGGGCTGTTGCGGAAGAAAAGAGCCTGCCTGACCCGTCCGGGGCCAGAAGACGACTGGAGACGGAGTACTTGACTATGCGGATCGCGTTGGTAAGACATCCACTGGCCGAGTGGACGCTCTGTAGCTAACCGAATGACGAGTCGTGGAAAGAAGATCGACTGGATGTCGCCGAGCACATGTTCAGCAAGACGGATTCGCTTCGGCAGGACCTCGAAGTTTCGTCAGCCGAGAATTTGGCCGATACTCTGCAGCACATTGGTGCGGACTTGTCCTCCAGGGGAGATCACAACATGGCCCTCAAATGGTTCAAGCGCGCGTCTGACCTCATCAACTCGCAGAATCTAGAGCAACTTTCTATGCATGGCTTGGAACTCCGGCTGGCAATCTGCCAAGGCCGCGTTCAAAGCCTCCTGGGCGTTGGCTCTCCCGATTGTCTCCAAGAAGCAAATGATCTGGTCGCATACGTGGAGTCCGAGATTGGAGACAAGCCCGTGGTGCTTCATTGGCGACTGGAGATATTGCAGAAGTCTCCCGACGAGGTCTTTGACGCAGAAGCCTATGCGAGCATCCTTCGTCGCATGATACGGTGCTTTGACTCTTCGGACGGGACATTCCACTTCCTGTTGCACCATGTAAAGGAACTCCGAGACAAGAGTTCGCGTCTGGCGTGCGGTCTGCTGGAAGAGCTGCTGAAGCAGCATGTATTGCACTCTGGAAACGTGGCTTGGATAAAGAAGGCCGTGGTGAGGAGGATATGGATGGAGACGATGGGCTCGGAATCTACCGAGTCGCTCACGACTTTGCACGGTATACTGGACGCTGTCTATGATGCCCTATCAGAGCCATTGAGTCCGGATGCTACTGGAGCCGCTCACTCGGTACGTTGAAGAGCCACAGTCCAGGCTTCGACTAACCGTTCAGAGCAGCTTATATGGAAAATGCTCGAGGCCACGTTTACGAAACAGCAGTTTCTGACTGCGGATGCTTGGTGTACGCTCGCCCTCCACCAAGTGTTCTCCAATTGTGGCGAAGCCAACCTGGGTAAATTTGGGAGAAAACGGATTCTGTGTGCACTTGGACTCAACGACGCAGACAAGGCCAGGAGCGCTTTTCACGATATGCCCAAAGGCCCCCAAGACGACATCTTGACGAGATACCTAATGTTCAAGGTCGCTCTGCTTTGCTGGGACCACGAGCTTGGAAGCCAGTGTATCAAACACCTGAGCGGATCCACAGACAAGGCCAGGCGTCGAGACATACTATATGCCTGTGTCCGAGAAGCACAACAGGTCGGCGACAAACTCTGCACGCTAGCAGCGTTGAAGGCAGTCGCGGACAGTTGGCCGGCCGGGAGTGTGTCGCCAAGCAACGTGCCCTCAGTCCTCCGGTGCACAATACGGCTGATACACATAGTGGAAGAGGAGGGCGCCCGAGAGGACCATGCCGAGCAATCTGATTTTGTGGAGGACATTTGTGAGATATTCGGGAAAGGTATGTTGCATCCCGCCATTTGTTTCTCGAAATGCTAACGCTTCTAGCTGCCGAACACTCCAAACAGGACCCCAGGGATGACCAAGGAAACAAGGTATTCACGATACCGGAACTCGACTGGTTTCGGAAGAATGCGTACAATATTGGTGCTACCAAGTGTCACACATGGGAACTACCACACATAATTCGCATATTCAACTCGTGCCTCTGCTTCATTGACTGTTATCCCAAGGATCTACCACTGACAGATGTCGCGGAGCTGACGCTGATGGGCATGCGTTGCCATTTTTTTGTGGCCGCAGCATTGGTCTCGCTCGCCCGGGCAGAAGACCGGATTGATGAGCAGCTGCAGCGATATCTGGAGGCGAGACGCCATGTCGCAGCCTTTGACGGCCTGATTCAGGCCGAAGTCGGCCAGCGAGAGGAAGAGGTCACGAATGACGTGGTTCGGAAGATGGCGACGCTGTTCGTGTTTGACTTTGAAAGTGCAGTCTGCTTGAAGAACTGGGATGACTTGAACCAGATTGTCAGAAAGGCAAAGATGTGCAAGGACGAGGCCATGTACAAGGCGATGGGGGATAGCCTCTTGCGGAGCCATGCCCCTGGAAAAGGTACGTTGACATTTGCGTCTGATGTTGTGGTATTGACTCCGACCAGTGGTGTATGCAACCATGAGGCTCATCATCAACGAGATATTCGAGCTCGAAAACTTTGACAGCGAGAAGCTGGCCAAGTACATCCGCTGCATGTTCCAAGCCATCTTGCCCCTGGACGACACCCTCGCTCTGCAACTCGTCGATCAAGCCTTGCAAATTATCCGCGAGGGTCACAAAGTACGTTGACCGGTCCATCAAAGCCTCGCTGTCTGCCCCAGACACTGCCGAATCCCAGGCATCGTATGCTGACAAGGTACCCAGGTCCGCAGGCCGCTCCCCTCGACGGAGCTGGAGTGGCTCATCGCCACGACGTTCAACCACGCCGTCGACTTTTACGCCCGCGGCGAAGAGGACCCGTGCCACCGCTGGGCGCTCAAGGCCATGGACCTGGCAGAGTACGTCGACGACGGGGGCGGGCTGGCGGCCATGCTGCAGGGCAAGTTTGCCAAGCTGCGGTTTGAAAAGGGGAGGTGATGGCCTTGGCAGTGGTTGTTTTGCTCGACCGGGTGACATCACACCACGTGGACAAAGGGAACGGCGCAAACGAGGGCCACTATGTGCGATTGGTGATGGGAGATGGTTCAATGCAGATGCAGACAGACTAGATCTATGCATGAAAACGTGACTCGATGCATCGTCAGAGAAGCCAGGGCAATTCGTCGCGCCCCGATGCGATGAAGGACATGATGGATGCCTCCTGTGTATGCCCAAGACGAAAGAAAAACACAGCAGAGAAGCCTCCCTCCTGTTCCGTGGTATCTCCAAGCTCTGAACGTGCCCGATTCAGAATGACAAGTAAACACGGCTCGGGCCTGCCTGGCCCATCAATAAACGGCCCCGGCAGGCAAGACAAAAGAAAAAGCACGCAACGAAACCCGCATCCTCTTGCCAATCGACTCCCATCAGTCCCTTTATATAATGTTCGCGATGCTGATGCGCTCCGCGCCTCGCTTCACAGCTGGATTGGCCGTCGTCGGGCTGCCGCCCCCTCTGCGGTCGACGGCATACCGCGGCGCATCCGAGAGTCGCTGGATCTCGACGGCCGCAACGGGGCTCTCGCTCTTGACCTGCGGCGGTGGCAGGGGCGCCCAGGACGTGCTGGTCGATGCGAGGCCGCGCGTTGCCGACTCGAGGCGTGCCCAGCCGACCCATTCTCGGCGCTCGTCCTCGCTCAGCCCCGTCCGGAGCTCGGAGCTGAAGAGGCCGTTCTCGGTCACGGGGGCGGACGGGGTGCTCGACCTGGGCTGGGGCGCCTCGTGCTCCTGCGTGGCCCAGAGCCAGGATCTGTGCGGAGAGGCTTGCTGGTCGGCGGATACGTACGCGAGCAGCTCCTCGTCTCGGGTCAGGGACATGAGCAAGGCCGCGTGATCGACCGAGGACCGCCGAGATAAGAAGCTGGCGTGCTCCGCGCGCTTGGCCACCAACGTGGAGACGAAGAACGAGAGGTACCGCCCGCATGAGAGCGTAATGTCTCGCCGGGCGTCTATTGTAGCGAGCGCCCTGATGAGCGTAATGGCATGGTCGAGATATCCCGTCAGGAGCAAGAACAGCGTCGAGCGGAACACGTGCGCCGTGAGCAGCGCCGTCGCCCCGTCGGCGGGCGATTTCGTGCGGCTGATGAGCGAGGCGGTCTCGAGGGCGACGTGAGTGCAGTTCTCTACGGCAGCGAGGCGGACGTCGGGGGGCAAGTTTGGCGATAGGTTGTGCCGGTGAAGGAGTAGTCGAGCGTGGAAAAGGTATGCCAGGGGGGCGAGGAAATGCGGCGCCAGGGCCACCGTGCTCGAGGGTTCGCATGCCGGCGGAAACGTGCTCAGGCACTTCTTGAAGTGGCCGTCAAACATCGATAGCTTCTCGGCTGACAAGGCGGGCGCCTCCATCGATTTGACCAGAGATGTGTATGACCGGACGACGTGGATGACGGCAAGGAGAGAATGCGTCAGCGGTTCCGCCCCGTTGGGGACACGCATGCCATCTTCGCGAAGGTACTGGTCATCCACCGCAGCCGGTAAAGACACGTCGCAGTCCGCGTCGTCGACGAGGAAAGGGTGGCCCAGCTCGGTCGCCATCGTCCTGTCCAAGATGTAGATGCTCCACCACGTCCTCCGGCGCATCTCCCCCTCGATCACCGACCACGACCCGAATTCCGAATAGAGCCCTAGGTCCTGGCCCACGCGGACTGCGTTCCCTAGCCAATTCCAAGCGGCCGACTTCAGGTTCATTTCGTTGAGGCAGATGGTGATGAGCACAAGGGCGCGGGCGTCGTCGAGGGTGTGATGGTTGTTCCAGGGATCCATCACCTTGCGCGCCGACTCTAGGAACTCGGCAGGGCGGTAGAACGTCGCCGTCGTCGGAGCTTCGGGGCTGAATAAGCTGCCTGTCGCGAGAACGGCGAAGAACAAAGATATGAACGCTGACGAGATGCGCTGTGGGTTCGACCTGTACAAGTCATCCACCATGGACTGGAAAGTCGGCATGTGCACGATCGGGAACATGGTATGCGCCGAGCTGGAGTAGTTGCGCAGCAGCCGATCCGCAACGTCGTGTGGGGGGAGCTCGGGAGTAGAGCAGTTGATCGTCGCTGAGGGTTGTTGACGATGCTGCGCAGGCGGCTTCCAGATACCCTTCGAGAAACTCTGCACGTTGGCTCTCGCCCTGGCTAGTTCAGGATTCGGTACATAGCGCTTCCGTTGTTTTGGCTCGGATCCTATCGATGGCAGTGGGGGAATTTGTCTCTCTGTCGGCTCCATATCCACGTCCATGGGCGCGTCCCTGTCTCCGAGCATGCGGCGCAAGTTGGTGTTGTCACGCCTCATCCGATCGATCTGCTTCTCCAGGTCCTGAACCTGCTTGATGGACGACATCCTCCGATTTGTCTCCTTGGTGAACTGGCACTTGACGTTGCGGCTGGAGCATTCCGAGCAGCTCGTCGTCTCCGTTGCATCGCACTTGACCTTCCTTTCGCGGCAGGCATCGCAGCTGGGATCCTTTCGGCGCTGGCGGTACGCCCTCTTCTGTCCCTGGCTGCCGGGTGTTCCAGGCAGATGCCCGTGGCCAGACCCCTGAGTGCTCATTACCGAGTCTGTCGAAGCGAGGGACTCGCGACCCATGACGGAGCTCGACATCGAGGCATATGGCGGGAAGCCCTGGTTGACAGGAGGTAGTGACGGCATACCAATCGGCTGAGGACTCGACGCTGCGTTGGGCCTCGAGCTTGTGCCCAGCAGCCCTCCTAGATACCGAGACGGTGGCCTCGGCGAAGTAGCAGATGAGACTGACGAGGAGTCGTATGACCTTGTGGATGGGTTGGGAGATCGAGCATATGGGTGGTGCGACGATTCGGTGGCCATGGCTGGGGAGCCCGTCGAGGAACCAACCCGCCTGCCCGTAGGTATGGGCATAGCAGATGATAGTGGCAAGTCAAGCACTATGGACTCGGCGAGGCGGTCAATGCCGAAGATTTGCAGGTTGGTGAGACGTCGAGGAGCCGGGCCAGAAGTACGCAAGGCAACCGCAGGCACTCCTTCAGCACAAACCAAGACCTGTGACGGGAGACAGATCTCGCTTCTTCAGCCAAGCTCGTGTCGAAAGCCAATCCAAAGGCCGGATCTGGTGGCTCTCGGGGCAGGAGCCAGTGAAAAACGGATCACGTCGACGGCCGTCGTATCTGGTTGCGCCGCAGCGTCTGTGTTACTCGGCGCCGTATGTTTCGCGATATGACCATGCAACTACCGCGACAGTGCTGAGTCCCCGGTATCCCGAAGCTGTTGAATCTGAGATAGCACGGCGCAAGAGGGTCGTCGGAGTAGGCGTGGCGAGTGGTGCGGTTGTCGTTAATAGCCGGCACCCGGGTGCTCTGCCCACCTCGCTTTCAGACCTGGAGTCCCAGGAAACCCCAAGCGACAACCAGACCAGACACAGAACCACCAGGTCTTCCGGCAGAGCTGGCTGACGGCCCAAGCTCCGGAACAAAACCAAGCACCCGCTCTCTCGCTCCTGGGCTTGAGGTGGCTCTAGAGACGAAACGGCGCAAGATATGGTGGAATGTTGCAGGAAGAGCGGCGCCTGAGCTCGGGGTATGCACACGGTCGCCCGTCCTCCTCAGGTTGTGACAAGAGTACCGGGTCAGCGATGCTCACCCGTGACCAGCTGGGGCTCTCCGCGCATTAAAGCAAATTCGGGAAATATTATCTGGACATATGGACATGGGGGGCATGGGGGACGTCGACGAGCCCTGGGACAATTTGTGGTGGACTGGGGGCTGTTGAGATCAGCCAAAGCCACTAACGTGTTTCGACCACAAGCTGGGATCTTCGGGCATGTCATTGCCATCAGCAGGCAACGGATGTATCCCTGCCACGACTCAATCGGGGCGACCGCCTCTTCGTTGGACCGGGAGGGGAAGGGGGGG
>JALHCA010000155.1:0-31230 GCA_024340505.1 Tolypocladium nubicola
TCATTGGCCCATCGTTCCGACCATTGTTCCGTGCCGCCCGCATTAGCGCCTGCACAGCCGGCCCATACCGCGGCCCGTCATCCTGGGTCGTAACAAATGGCTGGCCGCTGCTATAATCCGCCACAAAGACGAGCGTCACCCCCTCATGCGCTATCTCCCTCAACGACGAAGGTTCCGAGGAACCGACGAAGTTGGGACATTACCCTCTGGTAGGACGCTTTTTAGCCAACAAGACCTACTCCACGAGGCGTGTTCTTGACTTACAACCCAAATGACCTTTTGATCTCTGAGTGTGGTCAACTCACTCGCGATGGCGGCGATAGCGCCGGCTAGAGCTGCAGCGCTACGCGCATGCTGTCCAATACTGGCATTGCACGCCTGACAAACGCCTTCGTAGGTAGGATTAGCGACGCACCGTTCTGGCAGGGCTTATTAGGACCATCCCCCGATTGAAGGCAGTAGGCCTCTCGGAACTCGAACCACTTCTTGATCTACCGCTCGACGCTGCTGATGCCGCTATATCTATGGCATTCAGTGCTCAGGGCAACTTTGCGATCGCAGGTCGGGCCACTATTGCATCCGACCCTTGTGAAGGCAGCGGTATCCTCGTCTGTAACGTTCTTGTCGTAGTTTATGCACTAGTCCGCAGCGCTTCGCCTGCCTCAAGCAGCTTCGGTGCCAGCGCATGTTTCTACGCAATCTGCTCTAGCCTCTTTATAGAGTCTCTAAACAACGGGATGTTCGGCCCTAACGAAAGTAATAGTATTCTACTTCGGAAACTCCATGATTCTAGCGATAAACATACATACTTTATCCCGAATGTAAGCTACGTAGGGGCTCTAGAGAGGTACGAGAGGGAAGGATATAGGGTTAAAGTAAGAAAGTAGGAAGAGAGGAAAGAAAGAGAGTTAAGTAAAGGAGGGAGAAGGAGAGGCGTAAAGTCTAGGGCTAGGGTTAAATCCGGGTGATTGGGCTCTTATACTTTGTGGTTGGTTGAAGGGAGGGAATAGGCCTTACACTACACGGGGTGCGCTTGTGCTGAAAGTCCGAACGGATACTCCGTACAGGCAGGCATTCCTGCGCATGCCCATTTCTGTATTTGGATATTTTTAAGCTGCCATGCGTAGGTACTCAATGCTCCACATGCCATGTATTACTGCAAGTGTCGGTTGTGGTGATGTCTCATCATTACCTCCTCGATACGCCAAGTCCTCGCAACACCTCGCAAGACATCAAGCATCACAAACAAACAATATCGCGCACTAAACACTTGCAGATACTCCGCATTCGCTCCGTGTTGCATTGTATCCTCCATTGGTCCAATCTCTTGGCCCACCATTTAGCCCGTCTGGGTATATAACGAATGGAATGTAAAACAAACAAGCCTGACAAGCCCTCTCTGCTTCGGGGCACCACGCCCCTCCCGTACTCCTGTCTTGCTATGCAGTTCCACCTCCATTCCAACACCGTCGCACACGTCGTGTCATCATCCACGGGCCTTCCCATAAATACCCTCGCTCTCCGTATGTACTCCCCGTCTTCTGTCGCATGTACCGGGGGAGGCTCAGCCCGACCAGCCCAGCATCTCCAGCGTCCCCCGAGCCTCCGAGGGCGTCATGCCGCTCACGCCCAGCTGCCGCACCTGCGTGCCGCGCCGCAGGCGCTGCAGGCCGACGGCGACCTTCCAGCTCTCCGTCTCGTCCAGCACAAACATGTACCGCTTGCCCTCCTGGTCGCGCACCGTAGCGCGCAGCACGTGCAGGCCCTTGGCCTTCCACTCTCCAGTCTGGCCGGACGGGGATTGAATGTTAGTATTCTTGAACGTTCGGTCGCACAAGCCAAGTCGGCAGCAATCTTTGCAGGCACGCAGCATATCGGTCAGGTACACGTCGGCGTCGTCGCCCGTGAGGGTCTTGGCGGCGTCCCGGTCCGCGTTGCGGCGGGCCGTTGCCATCTTGTAAAGCAAATGGGGAGGACTTTTCGCACCAGCGGCAGGGTTCGAAGCAGAAGCAGCAGCAGCAGCGGAATTCAAACAGTGCGGGGGGCACCATACCTCGACAAGTTTCAGCGTCCAGGCCTTGACGTCCCACTCGCGCTGGGGCACGCCGCGGACGTCGTCGTCGATGAAGAGACCCTCGGTGGTGATGCGGAGGATGAGGCCGTCCGTGACCGATCCCACGCCGGAGATGAGCTGGCTGGCCGGCGTCTTGGCGAACTGGTTCATGAAGAGGTACACGGCCTGGATGACAATCTTGTCGGGGTCCTTTGTGGAATAGGGACCCCGTACGGACGGCGGAGGCGAAGTCTGGGCTGTCGTGTGCGACGGAGCCCATGAGGACTCTGAATCCCCGATGGACGTGACGGAGGGCCGACGCCGGGGCTTTCTGGGCTTGTCGTATGGTCGGGACGAGAAGCCCTCCTCGTCTGTGACACAGGTCCTCGCCGTCGGCGGAGGAGGTCGCTTGTCGGGACTCTCGGGGCTCTTGGAAGCAGAACCGGCGTCGGACGGCGGCACGGCAGGCCGGCCATTGGGCCACATGCTCGTCTTCTCGCCGACGCTCGAGTAGGCGTAAGAGCTCCCGACGCGGTTCGTTGGCATCGTCTCCTTTTTCTTCTGTTCCTCGCGCTCCTTGGCCTGTTGCTCCTTGGTCTCGCGCTCCTTGGCCACTCTCTCCTTGGCTTCTCTATCCTTGGCTTCTCTCTCGCGCTTTTCCCTCTCCAGCTTCTCCGCGGCGTCCTTTTTCCTCTTCTCGGCCAGATCACGCTCCTTTTGCTCCTTGGCCTCCTTCTCCTTGGCCTCCTTTTCCTTTTCTCGCTGTAGCCTCTCTCTTGCTTCCTTGGCGCGCAGCTCCGCTAGTCGTTTGGCGGCCTCCTCGCGCCGCTTCTGCTCTGCCTCCTTTGCCTTGCGCTCTTCTTCCTTCTTTCTCGTTTCCTCGCGGGCCTTCTCCCAGGATCCCTTTGGTGTCTCGGCTCTCGTCGCTCCCGGCTGTGGGGGCGATCGCTGCCATGACGGCTTCGGCTTCTCCTGCTGGGGCGGCGGAGGAGCGCCTCCGCCAGGAGGGGGAGGTGGCGGGGGAGCATTACCGTGCGGCGGCGGAGGGGAGCCGCCGGCATTGGGAGGCGGCTCCGAAGTCGAAGCTCCTCCAAAGCCTCCTTGACCTCCCCCGCCGGACGACGAGCTGCGCCCGTGGTCCGGGGCCGGGGCCGGGGCGTCCTTTTGCGTGCGCCCCAGAGCCCAGGCGCCGAAGCCGACGCCGAATATCAGCAGCGTGATGCCCATGTTGCCGAGGCCCTGGAAGCCCTCCCACCAGACGCGAAACGCCGGCGCCATGCTCTGGAACAGGGCGACGAGTATCAGCGCCGAGGCGAAGCCGGCGGCGAAGCTGTTGGCGCTTGGCTGCAGCGACGGCAGATACAGGAAGCCAGAGCCGGCCGAGTGCTGGGGTATGACGAAGATGTCATACTTGCCCGGCGGCAGGCCTGATGATCTGGGCGACTCGCCGTGCGGCGGCGGCGGCGGCGGCGGCGCGCTCATGTCGTCGGTTGCTCAGCACAGCACGAGTGAGTCGGGACACGGAGTTGCTGATGCGCAAACAGGTGGAATCGCTTGGTCTACTGGGATATCGGGAAAGCCATGGGGCTGTCGGGAGCGCACGACGAAGAACTGCACCGGGTCAGCGATCGCATTCCTCGTCCGAGGGCCCATTGCCATCGCTTGGCGTTGGGCCAACTCACCGATGCAGGAGAGGACGGGCAGAGCGATCGCGGGCAAAGGAAACAAACGCCAGGCTCCAGCAAATGCAGACGACCAAAGCAAGAAGGAAAACGCTGCAATGACAAACAAGACTGCGGCGTGATATCGATTTGCGCCGCGAGGGTCCGTAGAGGATGACAGGCGAGGGGAGGAGAGGCGGATTATGGAGAGAAAAGAAGCCAGCTCAGGGTCGAGGCCTGTGAGCCCCGGCTGCAACGCCCTATTGTTTACCTACGTGAAGCGAGAGGGAAAAAAGTCGCCCGCTGGAAGAGGCACTTTCTGGCGCGGGACGGGCAGGGGGGGCCGGGTGGCTCAGCTGCGGTTGGTCCCGTCAGTGGTGTCCACGCGCTAAACCAGGGGACAGACACCGCTGGGGGGTGGCTCCCAGCGGCTGCAGCGAGTCGACAGCGTCAGGCTGTTTCAGGGTGGATGGAACTCCATCGAACAGACATGCAGCGCAGAACATCAAGTGATACGAAGTACTGAGTACTGGTATTACAGTCTTCTTGCTCAGGCACTCGTAGAGGCATAGCATCCCGGCGGCGGTCACTCCTCCGCCCGCATCGCTTCCTCGACGCGCCAAGCACCCACCACGCCATTAAGGTATCATCACATCCCGTCACCCACAACCGCCCGTCCCTCCCAATCACCGCCTCCTCAATGCGACAGACAGGCCACGTCTCGCCGCCCAGTTGGCGGTCAACAAGTCGCAGCGGCGGGCTCCACAGTGAACCCGGCGGCGCTGGGCGAATCGTCGCCTGTCAACCGCTTCGCCCCCGGTAGGCCCGGGCCGTCTCCTCCAGGCAAACAAACAAACAAACACTGGCAGAGGTGGCGATTAGCCCTGCCAGGATGACATCGTGAGTGGCTCGTTTTGGCCACCGCTGACGATGAATGAAACTGCCCGACTGGCGCCAATATCGTGACTCTGTCCCCTGGTGGTGTGCTGCTCGAATTGGCAATCTACGCGTTGCCTCAGCAACCGCGCCTCCGACGCGCCACGCCATGTGACGTAGCGCCCAAACGTGGGGCGTCCACGGGGTCATCCAGGACGAACTTCGAGATAATAAACAGTTGCCTCGTGGTACCAGCAGCAAAAGGGGTTTCATGCCGTCCGCAGACGAGCACGTCAGGCCGACCAACGACGCCGGGCGGTTAGCAGCATAGCCGAGACGGCATGGCCCGTCTGATCGCGACGTCACCCTGTCTAGGCTTGCACATCGTACACGTGTTGCCTTTTCGTCTCCCAACTCCATCGATTCCATTCGATTGGTCGTCGGTACGCCGTATAGGAAAACTTGTAAATCTTCGTCTTCTTCGTATTCCCGACGTGTGATGTATAGGTACACATTCTCGCCGCGTCCGCTTGATATCCTCCGCCTGCTCAACCAACCCGTCGCTAACCCAAGATACATATACCCGCCTGCTCAATCAAACCGTCACTAACCCAAGACACATACATATACCTGCCTGCCGCGTAAATATGGTAGATAATACTCCGTAGAACCCAACTCATCGTCCCAGCCCCAGCATGAGCAACGCCAGCTCTCCGGTCCAAGTCAGTCCGCCCGCCAGGCTCGTCGCCACCCACACCCACCATACGACCACCTCGAGCGTGAGCAGCGCCGCCCGCACACCCAGCGCCAGGACGGTCAGTCACATCTTCCGGATGCGGTTGTTGGCCACCTTGACCTTTCCCTGCAGCCGCGTCGTGTCCTGGTCCACCCGGTCCAGCATCTCGCTCTGTGCCTCCACCTCCTCGTTGATCTTGAGCCCAATCTCCTTTTGCCTCCGGATGATTGTCGCCAGCTGCTCAACCTGCTCGTCCTGCGCCTGCATCTCCTGCTTCTGGAGCATCAGCACCCCTTGGTTGTCCAGCTCTCTAGTCCTTTCCGTCTCGGGTAGAGGGGCGCCCAGCACACGACCGCCCGGCTTGCCTCCTTGAAGTAGCGCAGCTTTCTCCAACGCAGAGGGTTGCCCTTGGCTGCCGCCGCCCCGTCCCGCGCCCGACGACGAACTGGGCATGCTGTTGGAGAGCTTTTCCAGGCTCTCGCGCTCCATGCGAGCCGCAGCGACCAGGTCCCGCCGTCGTCGTAGCTCTCCGTCCCCCAGTCTGGTAGATTCCTGCATCCTGCGGAGACCGTCTGACAGGCCGGCGATCAAAGTTCCCGCCTTGACGATGGCCCGCTTGGCCGCCGACCCTGCCTCGGCCGCAGCTGTGCTATTGCCACTGTCTGCAGCCCCGTCTCTCCTCGATAGGCACTGCCTCGCCTCATGTAGACACTGCTTCATCTCCCTGTGCATGTCCAGCCACGTCGCCGGGTCTGCCGCCCCGGACGCCGCATTGGCAACCATGCCCGCCGCCGACACGGCCGAGTTGGTCGTGCTGGAGCTGGGCAGGTTCAGGAACGCCCTCCAGGCCGACGTGTCCCGCCATCGCCGGTCAGGCGTCTCTGCAATCGTCTTGAGGTATCTCTCCAGCCCAGCCTGTCGTTCCCTCGCCAGCTCGGCCGACTTGACCGTCGACTTGAGCCAGTGCTTGCCCGGCAGCGGCGCGGGCGGCGAGGCGCCGACCTGCTCGACCAAGGTGTTGTGGAGCCTGGCAAAGTCGGAGTAGCGCTTCTGCACGACGTACGACCGTAGGGGTAGGCGGAGGGTGATGTTGTAGAGCGTAAACGGCTTGGGCGAGCCCTCGTCGGACACGCTGGTCGATGGTATGGCGATCTCGGGTGGCGGTGCCATGTCACGCTCCTCCTTCGGTTGTGGTCCGGCGCAGGCTCGACGATTCGAACGAACAGATCGTTGGGAGTGGACGCTGATGTAGATTTTTCGTCCAGGGCGGGTATCGAAGTCGGGATCGTTGGTAGTCGGAATCGTTGGTAGTCGGAATCGTTGGTAGTCGGGATACAGGTTCTCAAGGCAGCGGCGCAGGCTGATGATGCAAGAGTAGCCTGCAGGTGATACTAGTGCCAAGTTTCGAGGGCGGTGGAGATGGCGCAGCGTTAGCGCAGTGACCTCACCTGGAACACTCATTCCGGATGCATCTTCATGGCCACGCGCCACAATCCGGTGGCAGCCGATGCATATGCAGCGCTCAGCGAGATTGAGAAGACTATATTGTAGATCAATCGTTGCACATATTCTCGTGTGCAGCTCTGCCTCACCTGGGTGTCATCATCCCTCTCAACTGCGCGAGGTGGTGCTACAACGTCTACCTACCATACCGACCTATTTACCTAGGTACAGGAGTAGATAGCTGCATCTGCCAGCATTCGTCCAACCATGGCTACAAACCACCCTCCTTGGTAGCACACCGCGCAATAATAAGTTACCTCTCACTTGACCTCACTTGATTCCAACAGAGCCATGACACGAGAAACTGGGTCCGCAGACATACCGTCGCATCCTATGGCGGCTACCCTACACCACAACCACTCACACCCAGATCAAATGTCAACTCATCCCGCCTTCGCTCATCTAACAATCACTCTTGTAACGCTGCGCTGTACGCTGGCCATCAGAGCCTGCCAATATATGTCCAACATCCGTCTGGGTTCTCTATTTGGCTTCGGGTGGCTCTCAGACAGAGACCACGTCTCCATCGCCCGCGTCGACTAATTCAAGGCTTTCATTATGCGTCATACAGCCATCGCAAGTGGCTACCCTTCTTCCCTGCCCCCTAGCCTGACCCTTTCCTGTGCAAAGGCAACCCTTCGACCCCGCCGCCAGAACAACCCTGCCCTTCGTTCAAAACGTCTCCTGGTCGTCCAGCGCCTCCCCCTCTTCGGGGATCTCGAAGCCTTCCTCGGTTGAGTACAGAATCGTCTGAATCTGCTTGATGAGGCCATCCTCCTGCTTCTCAATTTCTGGGTCCTCCTCGCAAGCCTGCTGGATCAGCAGCTCAATGTCACGCAGCTTGCTGAAGTAGAAGTCGCGCTCCCTCTCCAGGCCAGTGACCGTCTCCTTGAGGGTGGCGTTCTCCTGCTGAAGTGCGGCGGTGCCTGGGCCGGCAGCCTTGGCGAGGCGGGGACCACTGGCGGGCGTGGTAGTTCCTCGCCTGGCGCCGCCCGTGGAGAGAGGTGCTCTCGCAGCGGCACCGCCAGTGGCCGGCAGAGCGCCTCCCTTCCGCCGCGTGACAGCGTCGTAGTCGTGGTCGGGGAAGTTGAGGTCCCAGAACTTCTTCGTCCACTGTAGGAACTCGAGGTTGTCCTGCATCTTGCACTTGATCAGGGCTTCGACCGGGATGGGCTTGTCGATTTGGTGCTTGGTGAAGATGTCTGCAGCAGTCGTCAGTATCGCGGTCCGGAACGCTGGGGCAAGACCAGGCAGCTCGTACTTTGCAGGACCTTGAAGTTTTGGACATAGGCCCATTCGCCGTTCGCGTTGAACTTGACTTTGGACATCGGCACATCCATGTATATGCTGTCAAACACCTGGCAGAGGGCGGCACTGTAGTCGTCGGTCAGATATGTGAAGCACCACGGTAGCGACATTTGCAGTGGTGGGGGGCGTATGGCAGCATCGCCAACGAGCGCCGTCGGGCGGGGGAGGGGTAGGGAGCCAACTCACCCGGTGCCACACTGCTCAACCTTGGTGATGTTGAGCTGGAGCAGGCTGTTGAGCCATTGCACAAGCTCTTGTCTATTGATGGGAGACGTCAGGGCCGGCCGTGTAGACTGGAGCAGCGCGGAGGCAGCGCCGCGAGAGTGAGTACCAACCGTGACTCGCCCATGGTGTTGGCTTTGCCGCCGGTCTCACGTGGCGGGGATGGAAGGGCGATGCTATGGAGGCTCCGCGGAGATGCAACGCTCGAGAAAGAGACGCAAGCGTGGAGGAACGAACGGAAGACGGCAGCGAAAGCAGCGGGTATCGAGAACGAAGAAAGGCGCGCCGGTCGGATGCCAAGTCAGCGAGGAAAAGGGAGTTTGGAGAAATTACGAGTTGCTGCAAATGATGCGGTTTGGTCAAAGCATCTGGTCGTCCAATCAACCGTGGTGGGGGGCAAGGGGGGTTTGGTTCGGGAAAACTACGGGCCTATTATTGCCCAGTCCCTGGAAACTCCCCTGGAAACTCCCCTGGAAGCGGGATGCAGCAACGGGCTACAGGGAATGCTGGGGAACGCAGGAGGCAGCACGGCAGCTCCCAATTAGGCAATTCTCACCCACCGCCAAAATTTTGAAGCGGCAGAAAACCGCAGAACACTGCCCAACCTGCAAGGAATTTTGCTTCTCTGGATGAACGACTCCAACTGCCCCACCAGCAAGGCCGAACCCATCGCCAACAAGTCATACAGCGGCCTCTCAAGATGGCACCGCACAAGAGGAAGCCGGCCGACGACTTCGTCTACACGCTCTCGGACAACGAGGACGCTCCCTTGGATCCAGTCGAGGCCGAGGCTCTGGCCACCCAGCCGCCCAAGAAAAAGGCAAAGACGACCAAGAAACCCAAGGCCGCCAAGAAGGGGAAGAAACCCAACAAGGATGACGATGCCCCGGAGGAGGAGGACGACGACGAGGCCGAAGAGGCGCTCGGTGTTTGGGGACAAAAGGACGAGGACGACGGCGCCATGGACTCGGATTTCGAGTTCGTAGCCGACAACGACGACTCCGGCGACGAAGAAGAATTTGCAGGCTGGGGCTTTGAGAGCGCCAAGAGTGGCATTGCCCTGGGCAGGAAAGGCGTCGACATTGACGATATCATCCGCCGACGAAGGGAAAGGAAGAACGGCAAGGACGGCGGCGAGGCGATCGAGGAAGTGGACAGTGACGCTGGCGACGACGAGGCCGACAACGGCATTGATGTCGATATGGACGACGATGACGACGAGGTCCTGGCGGAGGACGCCTTTGGCATGAATGTCGACTCGGATGAGGATGAAGAGCCCGAGGTCAAAGGCGACGATGAGGCTGACGAGGCCGACGAGGCTTTCGACGACGACGAGCCTGCCTCCGACAACGACTCCGTGGCCACGCCTGTTGGCCATCCCGAGGACGACATGTCCGACGCCAGCGACAACGACCAAGACGAAGACCCCGAGGAGCAAGCCAAGCGTGATGCCTTTTTTGCTGTGGAGGAAAAGCAAAAGCCCGGCCAGAAGACAGACGTGTCCTCTTTCATGGCTCTGTCGCTGTCACGCCCCATCCTCAGAGGCCTTGCGGCCCTCGGTTTCTCGAAACCAACGCCTATTCAGTCCAAGACCATCCCTATTGCCCTCATGGGAAAGGATCTTGTGGGTGGCGCCGTGACTGGTTCCGGCAAGACGGGAGCTTTTATGATCCCCATCTTGGAGCGGCTGCTGTACCGGCCTAACAAGGTCGCCACGACCCGAGTTGTCGTCCTCACCCCCACGCGAGAACTCGCCATGCAGTGTTACTCTGTGGCTACAAAGCTGGCTTCGCACACCGATATCAAGTTTTCCCTGGCCGTTGGTGGGCTGAGCTTGAAGGTGCAGGAGGCAGAGTTGCGGCGCCGACCCGACGTCGTCATCGGAACACCTGGTCGATTCATCGACCACATGAGGAACTCGGCCAGCTTCAATGTCGACACTGTCGAGATCCTGGTGCTCGACGAAGCCGATCGCATGCTGGAAGATGGCTTCGCCGACGAGTTGAACGAGATTCTCACCACTCTGCCCAAGTCGCGCCAGACAATGCTCTTCTCCGCCACCATGACGTCCACCGTCGACCGCCTCATTCGAGTCGGACTGGACAAGCCTGTAAGACTCATGGTGGATGCTCAGAAGAAGACGGTGGGCACGCTGATCCAACAATTCGTCCGCCTGCGTCCTGGCCGCGAGGAGAAGCGAATGGGCTATCTGGTTCACTTGTGCAAGGAAATGTACAGAGAGAGGGTCATCATCTTCTTCCGCCAAAAGAAGGCAGCCCACCAGGCGCGCATCATCTTTGGCCTGCTCGACATGTCCGCTGCCGAGTTGCACGGCAGCATGAACCAGACAATGGTGAGTCACAGCGCCATGATGTTTCGTACTATGCTAACCGTTTCCAGCGCATCGAAAGCGTAGAGTCCTTCCGAGACGGCAAGGTCTCTTTCCTGCTGGCGACTGATCTGGCTTCTCGTGGCTTGGACATCAAGGGAGTCGACACGGTCATCAACTACGAAGCACCGCAGTCGCAGGAGATTTACGTGCACCGTGTGGGCCGAACGGCTCGTGCTGGACGGCAGGGTGTAGCCGTGACGTTGGCTGCAGAGGCGGACAGGAAAGTGGTCAAGGCTGCCGTCAAGGCGGGCAAGGCCCAAGGAGCCAAGATCGCCCAACTAAACATCCCGATGGCCGACGCAGACAAATGGCAAGACCAAATCGACGAAATGGACGATGAGATTGAAGAGGTGATGCGAGAAGAGAAGGAGGAGAAGCAGTTTGCCAACGCAGAGATGCAGGTCAGGAAGGGCGAGAACATGATGCAGCATGAGGCAGAGATCAAGGCGCGGCCAAAGAGGACGTGGTTCGAGACGCAGCACGAAAAGGAAAAGGCCAAGCGGGCGGGCCGAGAGGAGCTGAACGGCGTGCGCGAGGCGAAGAAGAAGAGGGGCGGTGGCAAGCTGAGCAACAAGGACATGAAGAAACTGGACGCAAAGGCTCTCCGGTCTGAAGGAAGCCTGTGGAAGAAGGGGAAGAGCAGCGAGCCAGCGAGGGGTGGAAAGTCCGCGGGCAGAGGAGGTGGCAGCTCAAGGGGCAGCTCGAGGGGCAGGGGAGGTGGTAGTTCGAGAGGTAGGGGTCGGGGGAGGGGATAGAGAGGATTGATGGTGTTTGGGAATTAGATGTAGAAGAAGACTATATTGCTGGCTCACTTGTCCCTGATGTTCCCATCCAATGTTCCTCTGTTCTCGATCTTCCCACTTATTCCTGCATGTTTCGGCCCGCGGGCAATTGATCCAGTGGCCTCCGCCTCTCGGGGCCAGTAACTCGGGCATCAGATTGCAGAGCAATCAATCAATAATAACCTCTACGGACTACTCGGTACTGCGTACTCGAACTAGATCCGCGCCGTGACGGCAATTCGAGGTGTCGGCTGGTGCTGACATAAGACAGCGACGACACGCCTCATCCACTGCAGGCGATCACGAGCTCCGGCTCTCCATTGCCTTTGGCCAGCGACGCAGCACGACTGAACGACCCTGGCACGCCTCGACGTCAGGTGCCTGCATCACCGACCAGCGCTCACGAAGCACCTAGCTACTGACCTCGGCGCGCAGGCAGGCAGGCAGGCCGCGGGCTGTCAGAAGACGGGCTCACTCGCCGACCCGCCGCGGGCTGGGGGTCAGCGACGGCGTCGTTTCGCCACTGCTCGGCCGAGGCGCGACATCTGCCGCCGTATAAAACACCCACGGCACTCGCGGGCGCCCGGGCTCGCTGACGAAGACGCAGAGGCAAGCTGGCGCCGTTTCGATTCTTCGTCCGCCCTGGTCCCGGTCGCCTGCATCAGCACCCGCGTCCCCGCCACGGGCAGAGTCTCCTGCGATACCTGCTCCCCAGCGCCGTCCGAGATCGCTACCGCGAGCGGCTGCTGAGCTTCCATCTCGACACCCTACCGCTCATCAAGCACGGCGTCCAGGCGCGCATCCACCGCTACCTCCTCGGGCGCCAGCGCAGGCGCGCCGACCGGAGCCGGGTCCTCGACCTCGTCACCAGGCACAGCCGACGGCTGCTGCTGCCTCCACCACCGGGGCGCGGGCCGGCCAAAGATGCGAGTCAGCGCTCGCGAGCGCAAGGACAATACAAGATGCCGACGGCCGGAGGATCGACACCCGGCTACGCGCCCGGCGCGACCGATGCGTCGCAGGACGTGGGTGAGAGGGGCGAGAGGGGTTACAGACGCCGCAAGCTCGCTGCCATGGCGGGCAACCTGTACAGGAGCGGGCAGCAGGCCGTGACCGAGATGAGAGGGACCTACGCACAATCGCGCGCGAGGGGCATGGACGACGCGGCCGGCCAGGGTAGCGCCCACATCCCCGGTGCCTTTCCGGACGTGGCCATCACCTCGCAGGGCGACGAGCAGATGGTGCTGTTCCCCTCGTACGCCAAGAGACACATCAAGAAGGATTGGAGTCAAATACAAGCCAGCACGCCGCAGACACCGCAGACGGGCACCAAAGACGAAGAGTACTGGCGCCAGGAGTGGGAGAAGAACGAGGACGAAAAGGCGATTGTCGACGTCGACGTCAGGGGGTGGATATACAATCCCCATGTCGGCCCCATGACTCGGAGGAACCGCATACTGATAGGCCTGGCGCGCCAGCTCAGCGGGATACCTAGGCCGGATCAGAGCCCCAGTCCCATGGCTGCCGAACCGCTGCCGAGCCACCACCAGACGCACGAAGAGCTGCGCGAGCAGGAGAAGATTGCCCGAGAAGCGGCACTCATCGAGCGCAGGGGCCAGGAGGAGAAGCGGGTGGCGTACAGCGGCGGCTACAGCGAGCAGCCCCAGGAGAACGTCCCCGGTATCGAAACCATGCTGCCGTACAGGGCTCGTCGTCGGGGGAGCCGTACGCCGGACTCGGCGCCCGGGAGCCCCGTGCTCTCGGCCAGGCAAAGCTCCAACATCAACGAGCTCACCGAGGCGGAGCTCGTCGTGGCAAACGCCAACCTGATGGCTCGCGTGGCGCCCTTTATGACGAACCCCCTGGTGGCGCTTCCCGTCACCATCTTCTTCTACAACGAGACTCAGTCGCAGTCGCGGACGGTGTTGACCAACGACGCGGGCCACTTCATCGTCCGCGCGCCCCTTGACTTTATCCCCACCAACGTCAGGGTGCTAGCCAACGAAAGGCTGTCCGCCACGCAGGAGGTCAAGATTACCGAGCCCCGCGGCGTGAGCCTCATCAGCGACGTCGACGACACCATCAAGCACTCCAACATCTCGGCCGGCGCACGAGAGATCTTCCGCAACACGTTTGTGCGAGAGCTGGAGGACCTTACCGTCGACGGCGTCAAGGAGTGGTACACCCAGATGCACGACCTCGGCGTCAGCATCCACTACTGCTCCAACAGCCCCTGGCAGCTGTTCCCGGTCCTGGCGAGCTTCTTTAAACAGGGCGGCCTGCCGCCGGGGTCGCTGCACCTGAAGCAGTACTCGGGCATGCTCCAGGGCATATTCGAGCCCGTCGCGGAGAGGAAGAAGACGACGCTGAATCGCCTGATGAGGGACTTTCCGATGAGAAGGTTTATCCTCGTGGGAGACAGCGGCGAGGCCGATCTCGAGGTGTATACGGAACTGGCTCTTGCGAACCCCGGTCGTATCCTGGCCGTGCTTATCCGCGACGTGACGACGCCGGAGAAAACGGGGTACTTTGAATCTTCGTTCGAGATGACTCGGCGCAAGACGTCGAGCCTAAACTTGGACGATGGCCGGTCGTCAACCGGTGGAAGTACGTTTCGGCAGAACTCAGCGCCTGTCGCGGCGATCGACGACAAGGTGCCGACGGGGCCGGTGATGGGCACGCTGATAGACTTCTCCGAGGAGCCAGAGGAAGTCAGAGTCGACCGCGTTGCTGCTCTCGAGCAGGTCAGAAAGTCCAGTTCGAACGAGGGTGCCAGCGCGACTGACCTACTTTCCGCACGCAAGCCACCGCCGCCGCGGCCGGTGAAGCCGGCGGCTTTGAGGAGCAAACCGTCATCTACTGCAGAGACTGGCGGCCAAGGAGTCGGCCTGGGCTTGAGGGATAACACGCCAGTGAGCACTGAGGCGCCGCCGCCTCTACCTCGGCGAGCAGCCGGGGGTGGCGGGCTGCTTCACCCCCTGTCGCAGATGCAGAACTCATCCCAACAGACGGTCGTGAGCAGCAATGCCACACCCAGGGTAGCCGCCGCGCCAGTACAGGATCCTCAGCCGGCGGACTCGCCACCGCCTCCGCTGCCGCGACGCCGCGCGACGCCCTCGGCGAAGAACCTCAGCCCGCGCCTCTTCGGCCACGGCCGCGGCCCGTCGTCCAACTCGGACGTCGACTTCGACCCCTTGCCCCCCTCGGCGGCTCCCCCACCGTCGCTGGGGCTGAGCTACTACCGCTCTGGCTCCCGCTCGGGCGGCACGACCCCCTCGGGCGGCTCCCCGACGCTGGGCGCGCAGGGCGTGAACAAGAAGCTGGAGCTGTGGCGGCGGCGCCTGACGCGGGCGCACGAAGCGCTCGACCAGCAGGGCGTGGCGCTGTATACCTGGCGGCGGGGGCAGGACGTGTGCGTCGAGGCGGAGGCGATTGTGAGGCGCGCGCTGGAGGATATGGAGAGGGAGGATGCGAGGATGCCGAGGAGGTGAGCTAGGGTGGGTGGGTAGACGGGCGGCTATGCCGGAGACGCTGATGGGTACAGCATATACGAGTATGGCGTCTAACGTGCCGCTGAATAGACCATGGCTGCTTTATGTTGGGGGTGCTGCGGCTCTGGATGTGATGCACGAGTAATATACGAAGCTTGGCTGAGGCGCACGAAGAGTGGTCGTGCATATGAATCACTGCAGCCGAGATCATAGTGCCTGAGCCGCAGGGGTCGTGCATATGAATCACTGCAGCCAAAACCATAATGCCCGAGCAGGGATCACCACTGCCCTGTCTAGAACATGTGAAACAACTGCTAGCCGGGTCGCCGGCCACTGTCAATGCTGGTGCCGAGGAGGGCGCCCACGCCTGGCTGATTCGTTGCGATAGAGCAAGTCTCGACCGACGCTCCGTCCTTGACCGAGGCACCCGCGAGCTATCCATCAGAAGAGTGAATGGCTAGGAGATGTACGAGTACGCCGACGGCGAGTGCTGTTTGCTGGATCCAGGGGGTTGTCGAAGGGCAATCGTATGCCGCCCAGCTCGCCTCGGACGCATCATAGGTGTCACGGAACAGCGGCGCATCTTCACGAATACTGAGCAAACTAGATTGGAACCTAAACAGAAACATACAAGACGCGCTAACTACTTGAACCTGACCCAACGGTGCCGTCATCGCTATCCCGTGCGTGGACAGCTCAGAGTCGCCGTCAGATCATTCCTTTGACAATTTCTGTATCCGGCCGCGGCGAGGAATATATCACTTCCTTTCAACAATCTGACTCGCCGCAAACTTCCTTCCAGGTTCCATGCTTCCGGTAGTTAAAAAAGGAAAAGGAAAAGAACAAAGGAGATTCCGAGCGGTGATTTACACATTGTTCGCAACAGCGAGGCGCGTCTCTCCATCTGCGTCGCAGCAGGGAATTCGACGTCGACGACAATGGCCGGGCTGGCTGCATGCTCCCAGGTCCTCCGTCTCTTTCGCATAGGTCCGCCGGCCACAGAGGCAGACCCCCGGGCCGCTCTCGCATCACACCTTCAAGCCGCGTAGGGCATTCGAGCTGTGCTGTCCGAGCAGACGTCGAACCCCGTCCTCATGCGCTCGCCTGCTTGGCCGATCTCTTTGAGCGGCCTGCCCCGTCTGGCTTGGCCTTGGAACCCCCCCGAGGCTTCCCGCCCGTGACCGCTGCCGGCTTCTTCGACGGCTGCCTGCTGCGGGGGCCGGATCTGCTCGTGTACGTGTCCTCTGAAGACTGTTGCGAGGCCTCGTAGCGTGCCGGTGCCTCGCCTCGCCCGGGCAGCATGTCAAACTCGGGCAGAATTCCGGCGAGCCTTCCACTCCTGCGCAAGCCGTGCTGCTGCTGCTGCGCTCGTGCCGTGCCGACTCCAGGCTCATCCGGGACGCCAGACGCTCGTCTGGGTTGAGTTCGCCCACGACCGGGCGCCGGGGCTGTTGAGGATGTTGGTGCAGGCTGCCGGGATGGAGAGCCTCGGCGCGTGAAGTTTTGGCTCTGCGTCGCCTTCTTCGCGATTCTTCCGCCGCGTGTCTTGCGAGAAAGGTCCTTCGGCGGTCGAGGGGATGCTCGTGGTCGTTGTGCCTCAGCAGTCTCGGTGGTTGCAGCATGTGCTCCGCCCGACTCTTGCTCCTCGCGACTGAGCCCCTTGACATCCCAGCCACGGCGCTTTGCGTCGAATTCTTCTTTGGACATCGGCCAGCGGGGACCGCTCCTCGGTGGTTCCTTCTCGTATGGATTGGTGAGGGCGACGAACCTCGCAAAGCCTTGTGCTTCGTGTGCCGCTTTTTCTTGATGCATGGCATCGATCTGCTCTTGTGTCCAACCATTCTGTCGAAGATGCAGATCTTTCAAGCGACGGGCGCGCTGCGCCTTTCTCCGCTCGTACTGATTTTGATCCGAATATTTTAGAGCGCTGATTTCAATCCATTCATCATCGTACTTTTTTTCGCATTCTGCGTCCTCACGCTGCGATCTGATGCTGAGCGCCAACTCGGCCCTTTCTTCTTCGTACTTCGTCTCAGACGAGCGCCTCTGTACCGCGTCCCACTCCAAGAAGTCCCATTGCCAGTCCCATTGATCTCCTCCCCCCCACCCTGCTGGCTGTGGCCCGCTCTTCGCTTCAAGGAGTGCTTCGGTTGGGGTAGGGGGGAACGTGCTGAATCCGGTGCTGTCGCTGTGGTCGCTGCTGACAGACGGAGATGCGACAGTCTCGACTGGTGGTGGAGTGCTGGAAGGCTTGACAGGCATTGCCATGATCTCGTGCCACGTCTTCCCTTGAGCCAGTATCTCTTCGTCCCTCGCCCATTGCATATCCCTCAGACGTAGCCAGCGTTTGGCCTCTTTGATGGATTTTTTTTTCCGGTCGTCGGGGTCCACAGCTTCTCGCGTTTCTCGTTCGTCTTGTTCCAGGGCCGCTAGTTGCGCCCACCAAGTTTCGCCGTAGTGCATTCGAGCCCAAGCCATGACTTCTTCCCACGTCTTTCCCTTTCTCAGCGGCAGCTTTCCCTCCTGTCTTTCCTGTTCCATCTTCCTCAGAGCTTTCTGGCGATTAACGTAGACGTGATCATTGAGTTTGTGCATTCCGCGGTCGTAGAAATTCCTTTCCTGGAGCATTGTTTCCCGCTGCTCGTACCAGTCGTCGCCGAAATGTTTTCGACCCAAGGCCGTGTATGTCTCGGCATCAGCATCCGGCTCTGGCTCTGGGGTCCATAGTCTGTGATCCTGGGAATCTCCAGCCTCGTCAAGATCGCAGCGGGCATCGCGGGATTTGCAACATTCGTCGTTAATGTGGTCGGGTGACGGGGCTGTTGGGTCTGTTGGGTCGCCGTCAGCTGCGGTCGATAGTTGGGCCTTGGTGGTGATGTCGGCTTGGCGCCGTGCGCGTGTTGTCGGAGCCATGGAGGCGGCGGTTCAATCAAAATGAAGATGCAGAAATTCGTCGGCGGCGATTTGGGAGAGGAGAGATGGCGACGGTGAGAGACACAGAGAGAGATGGCGACGGTCAGAAAGCCATAAAGAGAGAGGGCGACGGTGAGAGAGACAAAGAGAGTGCGATGGGAGCTATGGGCAGCGAGTGATTCATGTAACACGCCGGATGAAAATATTCCGACGTGCCGTTGTTGCACACTCGCTTGCCTCACCCAATCAATTGAAGAGCATCCTCCGCCTTGTGTTGCCTTGTCGCCCAAGAAAACTTGTCTTGTATCCCCTTCCCCGCCTGCTATGAACCTGATCCCTTTCCTAGCCAAGGTGCCTCCAGGATGGACGAGTCTGCGGCTGTCTTCGACCTCGTTCCCCAACCCGGAGATGTTCTCGCCGCGGAAATCGTCGATGACGAAGCCAATGGCGACCGACGATGTGTGGACTCGAACAACGTCTTCAACCGTTTCTTGAGGATTCGGCTCAACCAGGCTGCGAAAATATCCGGCCGCCTCGTCACGTTTGGTCGGCTGCCTCACGCGAGCGATGTGAGACTTAGCAATGTGCGCTTTTCGAAGACCGACCAATGTTATTTCGATTTCCATCTCACAACGGGAGAGCTGCTTCTCCACGACATATCCAGGGGCGGCGATACACAACTCTACAAAATCGACCAAAACAATCGTGCTGAACAGATATTGAATCATCTTCGACCTCGACAATGTGTTGTGCAATTTCACTGTGAGTATATCCTCACAATTGGGTTGGCGATATTTCGCCTCAAACCACGACGGGCACCGAGCAAGGAAGACGAGATGGTATTCGCCGCCAAGAAGCTCAACTTCATCCGCCAAATGCCCGATGAGTTCAAGACACTCCAAGGAACTCTGGAGGGACTCCAAACTTTGGGCATGCAATCTGCTGCATCAGAGACCACCGTTAGGTCTAATGATCTTCTGAGGGAGCATTCAGACCAGCGAAATCCAGGCGACAAGATCCATGCACATGTACGGTATCTTGGACGTGGAGGACAAGGCGCCGTGAACGAAGTCGTTGATCTGCATACTGGTGATCACTTCGCCCGCAAAGTCTGCCACGTCCAGGTGATACAGGAATTGGACGGAGAGGGCGAGAGACTCTTCAAGAACAAACTTAAGAAAGAAGTGGATCTGGTCAAGAAAGCATCCCATGTACGCTCCCCATTCTCTACCGTCTGTCCTTGCCACAAACTAATTATTGCCCCAGCATCATATTGTGCCATATCTAGCCCATCAAGGCTGGGAGACTGGCCGGAAGATTGAGATCTTCATGCCGGTGTATGAAGGGAACCTCCAAACGCTGCTGGCACGATGCAAACCTCACGGAGAAGACGTGGTATTGGCTATGACCCACAGGATGTTCTACCAGATGTTACTTGCACTCGATCACGTCCACGCCCGCGGGATCATCCATCGAGATATCAAGCCCGAGAATATCCTTTACCAACGCGACCAGTTTTTCCTGACGGACTTCGGTTCTGCAAAGGACATCGACCGATCAAGTACAATGGTTGGCACATACTGTTACATGGCACCCGAGATTTGGCAGCGAGGTGTCCAGACAGAAAAAGTCGACATATACGCCCTTGGTGCAACCTGCTTTGAGTGCTTGGTGGACCTTCCATCCCTAGAAGAGAGGCAGGCCAAATGGTCGGATTGGATGAAGTGGCAACAACACTTGCGCAAGCTTGTAAACAAGCAGCAACCTCAAACTTCACCAATGATTGCTGAGGCCGCCTGACTGCGTCCCACAGCACAGGAGCTCCTCTCTGCATTCTTTTCCCAGCCGACTGACGCCTCAGCATCAGGTCCCTATACCGATATGACCCAGTCCTGTTTTGCAAAGTCTTCACCCCCAGCACACCAGGCAAACGGAAAGACAGGGACTTGCTCCTCGGGGCCTGCCCCTATGGATTGGTCAGAAATATACGACAACATAATTTTCCCAGCGATTCCTCAGACAAACCGAATGGCAGTTCCACCACTAAAGGCACCTTCTAGTCAATCGGAAAAGCCAGGAACCAGCCCCAAAGAATCTGTCAAGTCTGCCAAGAAGAAAGGTCACAAAAGAAATGCGTCGTCAAAGCTGGCCTACCAAGCACCATCTCAACCTGTAGGGGTGGTGAAAAAGAAATCATCAAAGTTCCGGCTGCTCTCAAGGTCAACGACACCCAAACCTAGCTAGTGCTCAATGGAGAGCATGAGACAGGTACAGGTTCTCATGGTACCCCGAATGAAGCCCAATTTTGACTCCTCGCCAGACCGTCACAAACGCCAGCCATCCTTCCAGTGTCAGTTGCAAGGCTGCAGCCATCTGCTCATCGCTGGCGGTCCAGGCGCTTCGACACGCCAGCGGCGCCTTTGCATATGGCTGTGACGGGGTCCGTCGCGGTTATTGATCTCTCGACTGGGAGGGCATCTGCGGGTCGACTTATCCAATTGCCTTGGGTTCTTCAGCTTCTTTACCGTCTTAACCGTCTTTACCGTCTTTAACGTCTTTACCGTCTTTACCGTCTTCACCGTCTTCACCGTCTTCACCTTCTCCTAACATCAGAATCAGACTCTCTAGTCTAGTATGCACTTGCATTAGATCGATTGGTTGACCGACCCATCCTCATCGCTTGCTTTGGTGAACTGAAGTAATTTTCCGAACTGTTGCTTCTCATGACTAGCGAGTCAGCCTCCCTTCTGCCGGATGATAGTGGAGGCATCAACCACGGCGTTTCCAGCAACGAGTCTAGTGCAGTAGAAATGCCTCGGAATTTCCATCATTGCCTGCAGAGCATATATCCCGACATGCACCTTTCGAATGAGGTCGTCTTGTTCCAGGTCCCACCTCTGGGTGGAACCGCGGAACGGGCCGTCGCGACGTGCGCGCACCGCACGCTAAGGAGTCGGATAACCAGTAGACGAGGCTGCCTCCTTGGGCAGCCACATTACATTGATGACTCGAGGTGTAATAGTGACCCTAAGCACCAACTTCACCTCCAATCACTTCCTACTCACCTTTCAGCAATCTTGCGTTCCCCGAAATGGAAAGGCCAAAGATATTCAGATATTCACATTTTGACATTGACCATGCTTATGCGACACTTCAAAACCGCCTCTGGCCGGCAGCCTGAACTGGACCGTTGTTGTGTCAGCGATGGTGTTGAATGGAACATTCGCTCCCCTCACCTTCCCCCATGTGGAGGTCCTAGTGACAAATTAGCCTTCGAATTGGGTTGCCAGTGAGGTTGCTTCCCCGAAGTATATCAGGCCGCATAGCTCGATTCCGGTGCCTGAGGTTTTTGCATTCTAGTGAGCATCTACCCGTTCTCCGGACAAATAAAGACTGATCGCCGTAGCGGTCGCATGAAAGCGAGATTGAGGTGCCGTACATACTAATGAGCAAGGCTTCCAGCCATCCCTTGAATAAGAATCATGAGACAGCTCGGAGCCATCGTGTCGCAGCCATGGCACCTTCCGCCTGGACAAGATCTGGTCGCTTTTCCAAGATTCTCAAGGGAGTCACTTCGTTGGAAATTGTCTTCCCCCTCCCTTACCGGGCAAGCCAGGATGACAACATCGACTTCTCATCTCGGCTATTACTTCCCACGCCAAGGAGCTGCCCTTCACTCCACACGCTTTTTTTCCGGGGCAGCTTCAAAGTTGCCGTTGGTCGCTGGAACGGCTTTGTCGCCTCTGGCCAGAAGATCGACCACAGCAAGAACCGGCTTGACCACTGCATTGTCGGCCAGCTGCTGCGCGAAATGATGCCCAGCCTTTGCCGTAGCAGAGCCGACCAGGGCTTCCCTCCGCACCAGCCGGATCTACATCCCGGAAATATCTTCGTTAACGACGATTTGACCATCGCATGTATAATTGATTGGGGTTCTACGACATCTGCCCCAGTCACTGAACTGCTTGCTACCCCTCTGCTTCGAAAAATATCCCATTCGCCAGAGCAGTCCCTCGTCTCCACCCTCCGGGCAGGTTTCGATCAAGCAACCGATGGCAAGACGATGGGACAGGAAGTATGGGAACGAACTGATCTGATGGGAATGTTCCAGCGACTGGTGCGGATACTGTCCATGCCGGACTAACGTCTGTTTGCGGCACAGCATCAGCGTGCACTCGAGTTGGAGGGGCACCAGAAAACCGGTAGACGTACCGCTTTTGTTCTACAGGCTGGCTCAGAGGAAAGAGAACTAACAGCTTCTCTGCGAACTGAACAAGGGCGATCTCCCGCAGAACTCCATCGAGAAGAAGGATCGTGAAGCCTTTGGCAGACCTGAGCTCTCAAGCATTGTCAAGATTGCTGTGGCGAGGAAACTGACGCGCATGCCTGAGATCCGCAAGGAAGGCTTTGT
Organism: Tolypocladium nubicola; assembly: GCA_024340505.1. NCBI lineage: Eukaryota > Fungi > Ascomycota > Sordariomycetes > Hypocreales > Ophiocordycipitaceae > Tolypocladium > Tolypocladium nubicola. The sequence goes on from JALHCA010000155.1 coordinate 22,349, forward strand.
GGCGGACAAGAGGCTATGGAGATGGGTCGGGGATGCGCTGGGTTGCTTCTATTTTAATTGCTGAATCATTGGAAATGTTGCGTCGTCCAATTCTATTATACCTAGTCTACCTGTCTTATTCGTGGGGCGAAGCCATCGAGGGTACACTGTAGACGCCGGCTATACTGTTGCCGACCAGTTTCTGTTTCAGGAGGAATAGTCTCCCCCTATTTCCACTAGGTTCTTCCATACTGTCATGCGAATGTAAAGACAACATACTACTAGACTGCTCAGTTGGTCTTTAGTCTCATGTCCCTGAAAAGCCGCAAAGCATTTTAATGCTTGCTTGGTTCTTTATCAATCGCAGCACTTGGCAATATGTATTACAAACCACCCTTAATCACGCTTCCATCACACCCTATGGCACCGCTGCCACGCTACTGCACCTTCTTTGCCACGGCCCCCCGGTTGAGCAGCAGATACAGCGGCAGCAGCACCACCGAGCCGACGACGCACAGCGCCGTGCTCCAGAGCTGCCACACGGACCACAACAGCGGTCCCAGGCCGGGGAGGACGAACTGCACGCATTCATTGAACTGGTAGAGGTCCTCCTGGTGGGCGATGAAGTAGCGCGCGCGCTCCTGACCAGGCCCAGCGAGAGCGGCGGGCCCGCGGCCCTCGGTGACGGCTCCGCGGGCGACGGTCTCAGCGGCATCCCAGGAGGCGCGCTGGGAGAGCTGGAGGACGGTGGTAAGGCGCACGGGGGCCTTGTAAAGGGGGATGAACCAAATAGAGAAGGTTTGGTGGATGGAGACGAAGAGCTGGCCGGAGCGCTGGTCGAAGACTGTTCGTGTCAGCATAATCATGGCCCGTAACTTGCTAAAGATGCAGGACGTCGGTGACACTCGAAACGGGCCTGGAGAACATGCAGCATACCCGCAGAGTCAATGGTTATGTCAATGTCAGGGCTCAGCGTGCGGTACCAGCGGTAGATGCACAGCAGCACCCAGCGCGAGTCGACACCGCGGGCGAGTGGCACGGCGCCCTTGGAAAAGGACGGCACGCGGCAGAAGGGGTGCGAAAAAGAGGCATTGGGGAGGAAGTAGGCGTTGAGGGCATCCTGCTGCTCCTGGGGGCTGCCGGTGGTGAGCGTGGTGATGACGCCGGCGATTTCTCGGACTGGGGGTGTCAGCTGTTGGGTCGACTTGGCCGAAGCGTGCGCAGGCGGTACCTGGATGCTCCATTTTGAAGTTCGAATCACGGCTTGCCAAATTGGGGCTCAATGGAGTGTTTTCTGCACGATCCGAGTATTCTTCGTAGATGGATGAGACGCGGCGACGATGGTGGTGTTGGTGTTGGTGGTCCCGATTCCGATGCAATGCCCGGCAGTGCCACGGGGAAGATACCAACGTCAGGCAACTTCACATGCAAACGGACTTTATAGAGAAAGATGAAAAACCTGATGCGAGAACGTCCTGCATGAACCGTGCCGCTAATGTAACTTGCTTCGCAGCTTTCTTGGAGCTCAATCGCCGTGCCGTCATGGACTAGTCCACAGTGGGGTGATCGATCGAGCTTCACATGTGAAGGTGACGTCACGGCGCCATCACCGCGCATCCGAGCATCCGTCATCGTAGGTGGGATCTGCCGTACCTGAAGCCCTTTAATGCAAGCTCCATCGGCCCTTGAATTCTTCTTCCGCAGAGCTTGCCAATTGACTTTTCATTCCTCGCTAGCTACTATTTCCAGCAGTTGTCGCGGTCCATTGGCCCAGTATAGCCATGACGTCGAGGTCGGAACTGTCGAACCCGCTGCTGCACCCGCTGCTGTTCCTCTACCAGCTCATCCAATGGGTCATCGGCAAGGCGCTGTCGCCGAACCCGCCCAAGGCCGGCGACCAGCTGCACCGGCCCAAGATCGCCATCATCGGGGCGGGCATCACGGGCATCACGGCGGCGGCGCACTGCGTGGGACACGGCTTCGACGTGGTCATCTTCGAGGCCGGGCCGGAGGAGCAGGTCGGGGGCATCTGGAGTGTTCGTATCCCCTCCCGCCGCCGGCATGAGTAGACGCTGATCGAGGCCAGAGGGTCAACGACACGTCTGGGCTGCAGATCCACTCCATCATGTACCGCTTCCACCCGTCGGTGCAGTGGGAGCGCGGCTACCCGGACCGCCACCAGATCATCAGCCAGGTCACGCAGCTGTGGAAGCGCTACGGGCTGCAGGGCAAGACGCGCTTCAACTTCGCCGTCGACAGGGTCTACCAGGACGACCGCAAGCGCTGGATCGTCAACGACGCCAAGCACGGGCGCTTCGAGGGCCTCATCGCGGCCGTGGGCACGTGCGGCGAGCCCAAGATGCCGCACATCCCGGGCATGGACAAGTTCAAGGGCGAGATTTACCACTCGAGCCAGCTGACGGGGTAAGCCATACAACGCCAGCCAGCCCGTGTTGTTGCCGTACTGACAGCGCCGCAGCAAGAACGCCAAGGGCAAGAAGATCGCCATCATCGGCGGCGGCGCCTCCGCCGTCGAGGCCCTCGAGTTCGCCAGCGCTGCCGACGCGGCCAAGGTCTCCATCCTCTCGCGCTCCGACAAGTGGATCATCCCGCGTAACATCATCGTCGACACGCTGCTCAGCCTCAACATCTTTGGCCAGGAGACGAGCCTGTCCTTCATCCCTGAGTTCCTGTTGCGCAAGCTCTTCTACCGCGACCTGGAGGGTATCGCGCCCACCGACAAGGGCATCTTCATGGACACGCCCATGGTCAACTCGGACGTCATGGACAAGCTGCGCCGCGGCAAGGCCGAGTGGGTGCGCGGCGACATCGAGGGCTTCGTCGAGGGCGGCGTGCTGGTGAACCGCCGCGCCAAGGGGGTCCCCACGGGCGGCCCCGGCCACGAGGAGGTCGTCGACGCCGACATGGTGGTCATGGCCACGGGCTTCAAGCGCCCGCCGCTGTCGTTTCTGCCCGACGACTGCTTCGGGGAGCCGTACGGCTCGCCGAACTGGTACCTGCAGACGTTCCCGCCGCAGCACCCGTCCGTGTCGGCCATCAACTGCACCTACGTGTCGGCCATCGGCTCCGTCGGCAACTGGCACATCGGCATCTACACGCGCATCCTGCTCATGTTCCTCGTCGACCCGCTCACGCGCCCGAGCCCCTTTTGGATGGAGCGCTGGATCGACATGACCAAGTTCCTCAAGCAGAACAGCCCCACGGGCGCCTTTGACTTCTTTACCTACCTCGAGCTGGTGTGGTGGTTTGTCTTCTGCGTGGCCATCAACCCGTTCCGCTGGAAGTGGGCCTTCTTCGTCTTCTTCGGCGTGGGCATGGCGCTGCCCAAGGCGCTGGTGAAGCAGGAGCAGAGGATTTTGAATGGGGAGGGCTATAGGCTGCGGGATCAGGGCGCGAGCTTCTAATGATTGATCGGCTTTGCTGCTTCATGGAGTGGGATGGCAAAAAGGGGTTGCGCACTGGATATCATGGACATGGCGTTGTGTGACGGAAGGCTGTGGCGCTCCTATTCTTCCATTCACTTGGTCATGCGAAGTGAGTCTGTTTAGCTTGTTGCTGCCTGATACAGGCGCAAACGGCGAGTTGTCATGGAGTGAACCGGACTTGTTGAACAGTATGACAATATGACAACAGGCACAAAAGTATGCGCTCCTATTGTTCTATTCTCTTGGACATGCGAAGTGAACTGTTCAGGCTTTGTTTGCTGCCTGATGTAGGCACAAACAATGAGTTATGGAGTGAATAGACTACTTGTTGAACAATAGGACATTAGGCACAGAAGTATCCATGCCACATGTAAACACTCACTCCTAGACGAATCGGGCCTGGGATAATAATTCACTGCACTCTAGGAATGAATCTCTGCGTTTCCCACATCCCTCTTCCTTTCTTCCTTTTCCTTCTTCCTTTACCTTTCTTCCTCATCATCATCTCCCACTTCTATCTCTACGTCCCCAGACATATTGGACTCTACTTCTTCGTCTTTGACTCCCTTGGCCAATCTATGGCCTCCAAGACTGGTTGGAGACTGCCTCATCCAGAAGCATCATGATCTGAATACCTCTGCTACATGTTGGCCCGACTGGACCAGAGCACCCAGACCCAGCAGCCCAAGAAGATGGCCAAGAAGCCTGTCGCTGTCACACCTATCGGGGAAGGCTACCTGGCACAAGGCACGACCGGCGATACACAACTCTACCCGCGTGACCTTATGTCGCCGAGCAACTCATATCCTTCCTAGCGGGCTGCTTTGTCACTTCTTCGCTCCTTCATCTTCTCTTCCCTCTCGCGTCGCTACCCCATACCTCAACTCGATCGTTATTTTACGAAGCGACATATTTACCATCTCTCCATCGAACCTACCAGCAAACTAGTCAGTCTCCCTTCAAACACTGGCAAGACACTTGAAGCATCGACCCAGGCTGTCGTGGCACTCGCCTTCATGTCCAAAGACGACTACAGCAAGGACCCAGAACCCACTAGGGCAACGGGGAGGCACCCATTCGGCATCCTCTGCAGTTGGGCCTCTCGAGGGCGAGGAAGGTCAATGATGAGAGCAGCACTAGTGATACTTCCTCTGGCATCGGCCATTTTGTTGAGGTGACCGTGCAGACGACCAGAAAGCAGAAATCGCAAAAAGAGTGGAGGGACAACCAAGGGTTCGACGTCTGGCATAAAGAAGCGTCTGGGCCCTTCAGAACAGATGGTCCCTCATGTTCTTCATCCGTTCAGCCTGAACAAACTATGTCGAGAGACGACACCCATCATAACCCAGCCATTTGGCTCGGATCCAAGCATGCGACGGATGGCTGGACAATGACGCGATAAGCAATTTATTCCAAACCATTGAGATAGCTATCGGCAGTCAGCATCTCAGATTCTTCAAGACCATGGACAGTAGTTCCGAAAAGGTGCTGGGCTAAATAAAGGCAAAGATGCTGGACGATCGGGGTCATATCGGGATGGGCAAGGAGAGTTGGCAAGACGTCTTGGCTACGAATGAGCGACAATCATCTGTCGAACAAAGGAGGGAAATAAATAGATGCGCGAACTCGCCCGACTAGTTGTCTGGCGGGCAGCTTGGCCGAATTGTCGTAGCTATGACAAGAGCCATGGGAGACATTCTCAGTCTTTGTACCTTTCCTGCAGTTCTGCCTCTTGTTTGCGACGCCTTTCCTCTTTCAATAGTCATTCGCCAAACTTTTCCCTCTCCTGACCCCTTGATGTGAGTTTTGCGTAGAGTAACTTTGGAACTTCTATTCTCGAGCACATTGTGGTGGCACGGATGGGTCTCGGTCGGTTCGACCGGGAGCAAGCGGGTAGGTGGCGAAGGGTTGGTCGTGGACACTAGCATTCCTGAAGCTTTGTAAGAGAATCAATTCCTAGCTAGGCTCAAAAAACGAAACACATATCTCATCATCATACTACCATACATTCATCATGTGCAAACACCGAGCATCCGAGTTCTTCCGCGTCGCCGAGAGCGAGGAGACTGTCCCGCACCTTTGCCGTGGTTGCACAGGTCACCCTGACTTGGGACTGTCCAAATGCCCTTCCTTAGCTAGCCGTATTGCCAATACGTTCCTTACTAGATGAGCAGGCGAGCTACTGCTTTCTCTGCTTCCCAGATATCGAATTTGGGTTCCAAAAACCGAAATGGAAGCTCCTGCAAGAGATCGAGACTCTCCTGATCTTCTATACAGCTTTCGAATTGGGGCTTCAGCGACAGAAATGGAAGCTCCTGCAAGAGTTCGAACCTCTCCTGTTCTTCTAGACAGCTTTCGCACTGGCAGAGTCTAGGCTCGCCTCCGTTCCCCTTGAGATAATCGCAGTATTCAGCGTCGAACTCTTCCTGTACAGAATCCTTCTTCTGCAGCAGATCCCTGAAATACTCTTTAGCGAAGAATTCGCTGACTCTTTCGTCTTCCTCCTTCCAATATCGGAGAATATCATTCGGTGATTTATACCCGACGGGATGGAGTTTAAAGTTGAGAGAGTTCCAATAGACATCGATGATCGTGTCTGGATAAAGCAAAGCCAATGCGATTAAATGTCGAGAACTCCTGTTTATGCTTCGCCATTCCCGAGATAGAGACGACCCAGGCCAGTGTTTCGCTGATCTTTCTGCTATGGATTTGCAGAAGTGTGCCAGTGCGGTCTCATACGCTGTCATGCCGGAACCGCTCAGATGACCGATTGGGTCGGGGTGGAATCCGTTGAGCCATGCTGGTGGAAGGAAGCATTGTATAGGAACTGTATAGCTCCATTCCCAATCGATGACCGCGCGGAGGTTGAGGTCTTCATCCCAGAGGAGGTTATCGCTGTGCAGATTCATGTCTCCGTGCAACAACACAAAAGGGCCGAGATTGCCGTCCTTTCTCGTCCAGTGACCTGACACATACTTGCAGAACTGATAGTACGCGAAAAGATCCCTTTGGGCATCTTTTTCTCCAGGACCGAAGTCAGCATTTCGGGTCTTTCGAAGTAGGTTCATGGAAAGACCGATCAAAGCTCCGACATATTCGCAAGATGTCTTGAAGGGCTGTTTCTCTGGGAATAATGACGTTGGGTCAAGGCCTTCGACGGTCTGGAGTAGAACCTCTATGGGCAATGGTCGGTGACGGATTGCAATGTCCTGGTCTGGTTCTGTCGGCATGCCAAGGGCGCCGATCTCGGTGAATTCAAGACCGCGTAGCTGGATGTACACGTCTGCGAGTTGGTCGTAAACGCGGGCCACAGCTGAGCTCTGGCAACCCTCTCGATCTTTCCATCTCGAGCCATCACGGAACCTGAGAGCAAATAGACTGGTGCCTTCGACGTATTCCGTGATGATGAACGGCAGCCCAATCGGGCTCTCGGCAGCGTATGAGAAAGCAATCACTTCCGGGACAGGTATCGTCGTCTCTCTACGGACGTATCTACCAGCGGTCAGCGACAGCTAGACAGGCAGTGCAACAGAACGTACTTCATTGTGGCCACTTCAGAGTCGATCTTCTCGTCGACCCATGGAACTCGTCCTGGAAATGGAACGCGAACAACCCATTTGTCAGGTCGCTCCCCGTGAATAGGAGGATCGAATTCGACGAAAAAGCAGACATTGAAAGAGCCGTGTTTCGTCCTGAAGATCGTGCAGCCCACACCGCTGTGGTAGGAGGAAGCTAAGTAGCATATTGCCTGTCGATCAATGGAACGTATGAACGCTTCCCGCTCCACAACCACCTTCTCCTCCACGATTTTATCTCTCATATCGTGGCGCTGTAATGGTGGCAACAGATCCTCAGTGTATTGAGGTGGTGGTTTGGGTGAATTTCTGTGAAGACGGGAGATGGAACGGGCTGAAGTACGATACTCCATTCGACTTGATTGCATAACGTTAAGCGGGGCCTGGGATCCCTTGTCGTTGCCTCCTTACCTCCTCACCTCCCCTTGCTCACCTCCCTAACGTGCCAGCGACACCATTTTTTCTGACCGTGCCTTTTATTAACAGCTTTCAAAGGTGACGACGAGCACTGGTCATGACTACCAGCTCCTGCTTTTCAGAGCCTTACCTCAAGACAGAAGCTTTACAACAGTGTATGGAACCTCGTATGGGACATAGCACGAAGTTCACGGTTATTAACGACAAGGAAAGTGACATTGCCCTTAAGGCGCTCTATCAAGCTCCTAGTGAAATATTTCGCCAGTAGATAGGGCCCAGCGCTCTGGTCCCACTTCCCCGTCACCCTCATCCTCATCATATCGAAAATGAGTTAACGTCAAGTACTCGCCGGGATAGTATTGCAGTCGGTCTTGAAGCCTCTGGATACTCTCACTGAGGCGAGCAATCTCATCTTGCACACCTGCAATCTCCCAAACCATCTCTTCCTCTTCTGCTGCGAACGCCACCAAGGAATCGGGGAGAGTGAGAACACTTTGTTGCAAGTTGTATGCATGGCTCAGCTCTCGGTAATGTTCCATCACAGGGTCGATCTCTTCGGTCTGGTCTCTCTTCTTCGGTCGGCCAGCTCGCCTGCTCTGTGAACGTCTTGCAGAACTGGACAGATTCCTGAGGGCCCGAAAGTCCATGTTGACCATGCGTTGGTACAGCTCTTGTGCTGCCTCAATGCCACGTCTGCGGGCAGCTAGTCTCATGACTAGTCTTTCAAATCGACTTCGTGCAACTTGCCTCTGCCTGACCAGTTCATATAGCAGCGCGAAGCGCTTCTGCGTCTCTTCCGCCTCTCTCAATGCCTCGCTGTCTTGTCTCCTTTTGCCATCCCCATGACGGCCAGTTCCTTTGTCTTCACGCTTGCGAGGCATTCTAATAGGAGATTTGTTGTCAACAATGCAGACACATCAAGGATACATGCTGTACTTGCTTCTGAATCACAAGGTAAGCTATGCTCAGCAAAGTCGTGTGGATTGGAAAGATTGAAAGAGATTGAAGGGTTCGCAGTACGGAGAGGCTCTATTATATACGCATGAGGCTCAAGCGGGGGATGATTGCCCATCGAGCCCGCACTGGATGATTTGCTGTATTTTTGCACATTCATTGTTGCACATTCTGGCCTGATGCTTCTTCACGGGCGGCTGTTTCATTGGTGTTATATTGTGATGCCTACCAGCGCTGCCGTCAGATCAATCAAATCAGATTTGGGTTAAAATCTGATCTGAACTGATAGTTTTCAGTCCATATCTGATCTGATTGATTGATTGATTGATATCTGATATATACAAGGGTGGGTCAGTCTGAGGCTGGGCACTGCCCAGCTTACTTGCTCCAACACAGGCCCCCAAGCGTGACGGCACCTCTGATCCAGTTTTTCAGCAACTGCAGCTCTTCAACGGTCGATCCAAGAAGCGAGTGCCTCTGCGACGTGACTGTAAGTTTAGCCAAGCTAAAT